>WEDG01001607.1:0-23301 GCA_017591395.1 Schistocephalus solidus
TTAGATAACGAACATTTAAAATGTGCTCATCTACCTAAGTGCATACGACATGCATTGGTCTGCATAACAAAAACCAATCAACAATATATTATCAGTGGCCATTTCATATGCAATAGTAATACAGTAGGTGTCCTAACGCATGAAATCTGATGAATTTCATTAGTTATGGCCCGTTTTCGTGAAATCAGCGCACACTGCGTCCACCAAAATTTTACGTCACTAATGAACCGATCGTTAGGAAATATATGGCTTTTTATGGTTAACAAATTAATATAACATTGTCTAGGAATGTTAATTTTTCAGAATAGGTACAGATTATGAAAATATGAAAAATTGACCTCGTTGAATAAACAAACATGAAAACTCGCTGCCATGAAAAATCCACGTCCACAACAAAATTTGGGAAAATATATGCATATTATTAGTTTAAATATTTCCTGTAACAAGTTACCTTTTTCAAAAAGGCTTTCATAAGACGTTTCGCTGTCGCATTCCTGCGTAATTAACGTTTTTTCAAAGGGAAGTCAAGAAAAATCTGGGACCGTTTGACCACATTTCCGACTTCACGGAAAATTAGGGATATAATTTATGTTTAAAATTCAAAAAACTCTCTTTTCTTTTTCTATTGAAGCGTTTTTCGATATATTTGCTTAATTCTCAGTCTAATTCTAAACTTTCAAACACACAAGAGAGTGGCCGAATATATACTTAGAATTTGTGATGAAATGCGAATTTTCTGCCCCTTCCGTTTTAAATTTCCTTATTCATTTATAGTCAACTGCAGACCTAAATTGTCTTTTCAGGCTTCGCATACGTTGTGACTAAAAAGTCGTGGTGTATCATCGCGTCTCGTATATATGCGCGTTTTAGCTGCTAACTATCGGTGTGCTAAAACAAAATACATTCACAAAAGTTTATTTCAGCGTTTTTTAATACAAAATGCCACAACTTTGCAAAACCTGATTTTTTTAAACTTAATTTTTCATCATTTTGCAGTAAACAATGTAAGCTTTCAAACTTGCATTAACCTGATTTTTGTGAAAGCAAAACGAAATTTACCGTTCTCCAAAGGGATATATTCCAAATTTTTCCGGCTTATATTAATGTTCATGGATATTAATGTGCATAAAAACAAAACGTTTTGATCATTAACCTTTAATAGCGTAGGCAAATCCCTGGATGGCAGGTAACGTCTGATTTTGCCCCATTAAGCCCCGTTTTCCCTTGAATAAACTGATCTGAAGTGATCTCTTTATTATTAAACAGCTTTTTTTCATAAATTTAATGCAACAAACAGAAGTAACACCTTAAAATGCCTGATCTGCTACTACCTCAAATTCTGGTATAGACATTTCATGAGTTAGGCAATCTACTGTACAATGCAGTCGGGATGGCTTGATGCGTACCTTTTTCGGATCTTAATGAATCCACACATGAGGAAAAAACCATATAAATAGACAGAGTCTTCTACACTGCTACCATTATGCAACCGTAAAAATACTTGCGTATATTAAGAGGATAACTGCGCAGAGAAAACGTGTGAATTAATTGTGGACAAAATTACAGGACAGACCATTGACGGTGTGAAAAAAGTGTGAGATCTCCTCTTAGCTGCCTGTAAGAATGATGAAACCGGTTGTTGCTCAACCACATCCGAGCATTCTCTAAGATGGTCCAGTTGTAGACGTTTCGAGGTCTCCCTGCCTGCAGAGCTTATTTAAGATATGGTTACACGATGGTAACATATGTTTTGGAGAAACTGTATTTTTAAATCCCACAGCAGCCCACCTTTTGAGATGGCTGAATTGAACACCATCGTGCAGTTGAGGGTTGTTTTGAATGAAAATTTTATCCACACAGCCAAGCCCTTCTGACTGTCAACTGGTTACAATGAAGAACCATTAACAAAACAAATCCACATTAAGCAACTCTACAGCTGCCAATGCATAGATAAGCGGGTGGGGAGAATGTCTGGTTCTGTTGTCACAACGGGACCGTAGAAGTGTGAGAAAGATGTTCAGACTAAGTATACACCAAATAATTTTTCTATATAATATGTGTTAATTTACGAATCAAATCCAAAAGTAGCTGAAGACGTTTGTTGAGGAATAGTTTTGAAAGTCTTCTTAAAGAAGATGAAGCGGGCTTTCACCATTTTGCCTACATTTCGTTTCTGCTTCAGTGGTCAACTGGAAAATATAAAATACCCACATAAGGATTAATCACTGCGAAAAGCTGAGTTTAACATCGGAAAAAAATTGCGTTGGGAATGAGGACAGTTTTTTGAGGACCATTTTATCATAAGCATGAGTGAGTCGGAAATAGATAAATTATTTTGCAAAGTTGGGCTGGAAGAACTAGGAGAGAGTTTAAGCCTCATCATTGTTCTCCGGGATTTCAGCACCTATGGCAGTATGCAATGGCGTGAATGGATCCTCATTTTTGGCGTGCCTTATATAACTGTAAAGCACTCTTCTATTTAACCATGGGATAATTCAAGAAATCCTGTTGGAATACCATCCGATTTATGGAATTGATACTTGTTCTGCTGAGTGGTTCATGGGAAGAGAAAAATAGATTTAGACCAACACTGAAAACTCAGTTCTTTGAAACCTTACTCATAAAAAGTATTGCATCTTGGGACTCATTGAACCTGTCTAGGATTAGCGGCTTATAAGTATGAGTAAAAACCACAGAAAATATCAAGCCGTTTTCCTTGTGACAGCTTTTCGCTGCATGTTTGCCTTAACACCACGTACAATTTCGGATCCACTTATGTTCTTTGAAAACCACAATGGAGTTTTAACCATTACATTTAATGCTTAATTACGCATGTGCGATGTACTTTCATGATATTTATCGTTGATTAAATTACATTGGAATCTTTTGATCCTTTTTTTACAATAAATAGTTTTCAACTCCGAAAATAAAATAACAGTGTACATTTAATTCCAATATGTTTATAGTTTAAGCTCAGGTTTGCGATTAAGTAAGTTTTCCCAATATCCCTTCAGTTTTCAATTCTGCTTCATTTAGCGGTGACCGGTGGATCCAGGCTGACAGCGCAGATCCTTGTTTAATCCTTTCGTAGCAACGATCCTATTTGAGGATTGTAACGAGATGGTATCCCGTGAAAACCTCTGTTGGTTTCTGCTTTTATTGCATAAAGTAAGGGAAAGTTTGATTTAATAATAACTTCGTAGACGCAAGAGGTGATATCAAACAGATTATTTAGCAGCAGTTTGTTTTACTAACACCAAAGTAAAACATCCCAAACTGTCGCATGTAGATGGGGTCTATGCAAGCTGCAGTTAAGTTATTAACATTTATACATGCTTAGTTTCACTTAGGAGATCTCCTACATTATTTTAATTATTAAAAAATTTCCGTTAGAATAGAGTGCTATGCGTTTTCCGATCAACACTATGCAGCAGGATTCAACCTTAACTAACAAACAATATCAGGTAACCTTTATTTTCTGGCTCTACAAGGAAACTAAATATCCAATGGCATTCTCCTTGGATCACTAGGTCAGTTCGTGCAGAATCCCCCTCATTTAAAGTGACATTCGCCGACAATGCCGCTGGAAAAACACTCACTTAAACACACATAAGTTTGACTATTTAGCATTAATTAGTAAGCTGCTCATCAAAATGAATTTAAATTTAACCGGAATAGCGAATTACTGAGTATGCCGGATAACCAAACTTTAAATTCGTTGGTGATAACCTTCACATGCTTGAGGGTTTAATGGTAAAATTAAGGTGCAAGAGTTATTTTATTTATCTCTCACAAACAGACAATAGACTGTAGCTTATTAAGCCAACTAGCATTATCTTAAATAAAATGCATCATTTTAAACTGCGGTTGATCTATTGACGAGCCGGTAGATCAGGTTCAATATATTACACAACATGCGTTGGTGTCACCAAAAAGCGTTTTCCATATGTATAATCAATTATTTTGCGAAACCCATTTTTTAAAAACAACGCCAACTTTTTAAACTTAGAGTTTATATTTATACTTTTTGAGATACTGTACTCAATTCACGAAGACTGGCGTGATGCTGACTCATGCATCAAACATTATTTCCTTTGTTCAATTGATTTTAAGTACTATAATTTTTTTGGAAAAATCCTAGTTAATTTCATAAACTCTGGTTTAGAAACCCCTAGAGACCAGTAAGTTCAGTTAATGTCAAAGGACCTCCACAATTGCAAAAACGTTAAGAATAACATTTTAAGAGTAAATGCTGATTTTGTAAACACTAAAATATTTTAATTAAAATCTGAAATTCTATGCGTGGCTAAAATGGTTTGGGAACATGCTGTGCCATAAGGAATATTAAAACTCATGAAATAGTTATTTTTAAAATTAAATTGGTTTTTTACTGGGTCATTTAACGTTTAATTTAATATGATACTTACATTAAGCAGAATGTTTTTTCCAATGCGGTAAAGTGTCATTTGATAAACCGGTGAAACACTTTTATCCGTTATTTGTTTACTAGGTTGAAAGGCCGCATTAGCTTAAATTGAGATTCAAATTGCAGCATCTTTAAAATGAAGGCCGGAGATATACTGTTTTTGGTTTTTGAATTCAGTACAACGGTTTTTATTCCTGAAAACGTCGATATGCATTTTGGGAAAAGAAGACACCTACAGGGTACATTTTAATACTGGTTCAGTTATAAATGCCTGCAAGACAATACTGGTTGTTCTTGAAGATGCTGACCACCTCCAGTCAGTAAGGATTTAGAGACCATCCAAATTACGTTGTATAAATTCCCTTACTCCGATGAGCATGCATCAATATCGAACAAATAGGCATCAATCTTGTTTTTCGGAAGATAAAGTGTGGAACTCCCTGAAAGGTTCCTGGTAAATGGTGAAAAATTAATTACATTATCTCTGAGGCAAATACTCGATAATTGCTTGGAATATATTTGGATATATAAATAAATATCTTTGAGTCCAGGTTTGATTATCTCTTCAGGAAAAATGCAATCCGATGCAAAATTTGAAAGTGTTTACATGCATTGTATTATAATCTAACTAAAAGCCAGCCGTAGTAATACAGATTACGCAAGACTAATACAAAGCAATGCAGACTGCAGTTAATACACAGTAAAAATGTAGTATTTTACAAACAAAATATTTTGACTGATTTTCAATGCTCGCAACTTGTAAAACCATAATAATTATATAAACTTTCAGTGAATCGAGGTGCACTTTAAATATGACCTGATCAATAAATACACTTCCCGTATTTCCTCATCAGATAAAAAGAAGGTGGCTTAGTGTCACCAACTAAATTATTTAGGACTAAAGCGTTATTTTTACTCTTTTTAATGCACTATCAGGGACTGTCATCTTTATCAGAGGTTGACAAATTTGAGATCATGTAAAGCTAGCTGATGCCATTTAATTAGCCGAAAATGGCTCTTCACAGTCTCCCTTGGCTTAGGATTTTAGGTTCTACCAGCAATAACAACGGCTGTGCTGCTAGTGAGACGTCCTGATAAACTTCTTTGCAATGCTTCCCAACGTTTGACTTTTTCTTTAATTTTTTATAACCAATAAAAAACTAATGTCATTCAATGCATGCATGAAATAAAGTCGGCTTACCGTGTATGAGATAAACTTAGATTAACGGTAGAAAATTTCACACTGCAGGCCATTTTGATGAATGTTCCTTCAATAAAATGATCCATAACGACACATTATTGTATCAGTGGTTTGGCTGCTATTTGCTTGAGAAAAAGCATATCGACTCCTTCACTGTATGGCATAATAGCAAAAATGAACAGACATTTTAAGATCGTTTGGCTACAAATTCATGCAGTGGATATCCGCTATCTAATACAGTGCAGGCAGGATCCGCTATAGCGTGTCAAATACATTTTGAGATATTTTGTAAAAGAGTTATATTGCAAGGTTTGCTTGTGCAAAATAATTTCTAATTGACAATTAAGAAAACCGTTTTTGAAATAGTCCTGCTTTGTCTGACCTCAGATAATGTTAATCAGCGTTAAAAATCTATTGAAATGCTTAAAACATAAGGAACATTATTAACTGATTGCTTGATTTTATAATTTGAATATTTAAGTCAGAAAGAGCAGCATGTTAACAGTAAAAGCCACAGCTAAAGCGATGACCTTGTTTGCAATTAGGGAGTTGGATTGACTGTTGGGCTCCTGGGTTGCATTAAGACGAGCCAGAGTTCGATGACGAGTTTTTGGCTTCCTACGCAATTTTACTCAAAAAAGCGGAGTACATAGGATACGATTGATCGCAGAAATAACGATCATAATTTAATGAAGGCATCCTCTTTAATGCCAAAATCGGTACAGAAAGAAAATAAAATAACACGGTAGAGATATTTTTGTCAAAACAAAATGCAACTCCTTGCATTTCCAGAATTGTTTACTGCAGAAACAGACAAGGAAAATAGGTGAAAATGTGGCTATTTGAGGTAAAAATAAACTGTTTTATACAAACAGAGAAATTCTTATTTATAAGTTTAGAAAACAAACGACTTGATATCAACATTGAAATTTTAAATTGAATGTTGCATGCTGAAATATTGCCAGATTACTTAATTCCATAGAGTGTAGCAGGCCAATTACAAGCAATTCTGTCCTTCAAGTTTAAAAATCAATTAAAAATATCCAAATGATGAATTGCGATGAGGAAATCCGTCAGCGTAATTCAAAACGACAGAATTAACCGAACATGTCAGCTTGCTTCACGTGACTTACTGCAGGCCATGCTACTATGCTAAGACTGAAGTATCGCTAACCATAGGAACAAAATCCTGAAGGGCCAACTGTGATATTATGACTTTATATGTCACAAGCAAAGATATTATTTAAGTAACAACAGAGATTTGAACCATTCATTAGGCAAGGAGAACCCGGATCCCACAATCCGTGGAATACAATCGAGTGTCAACAAAGACGAAGTTAAATATTTTAATAATTCTTCATGATGTGATTTGGGTATAGTTTTCATGGGAACAGTCTCTAGGCTTCACGTAAAATGTAACTAGTCAAACCCAAAATTCACACATTAATGCTAACAGCTTATTTCGAAAAGTTATACTGACGTCCACTTGATAGTGACTGATTTAGCAGGTTTTTCTTCGGACACGTCTAACCAGAGATTTAATTTTGGATAGCACATAATTAAGGGAAGGATATCTGTAACTGGCTAGCTGTCTTCAACATGGTGACCTAAAAATATTATTCTGAAATGTGCAATGGAGTGGTATATCGCAGAGCACGTCAATTAACCTAAAATGCAATGGTGACTCAGTTCATTTTTCATAGCGGAAATTCCTCCTGTTTGAATCATGATCTCACCAGTTTTGTTATTTTAAATCAATATATGTTGCTTTCTAGGGAGTCATAGTCTGCAATTGAGCCACTTAACACTTCTGGTCACACCATTTTCATAGTTGAAGGAACTGTATATTGCCAAAATTAATGCTTTATACCACGAGATTTCTCAAAAGAGACAACCACTGAAATAACCGTTATCGAGTAAGTAAGATCGCTTATTTTTCCCTTATAAAGGGCATCAAGAAGTAGGCTCTTTTGTTTGATAGAGCTTCGCCTACGTTGAATAAAACCCGTTTAGACCTTTGCAATTGAAGTGCCTATCGAAACTTGCATGAATTATTTTAGCTTCAGACTCTAAATATAGATACGAATTAGATTTCCTTAGAATTAATTACATATCATTGTTTCCTTGCAAATTTATTTTGCTTAATTGAACTTAATCAATAAAATTTGAATTTTGTGGAATTTCACTTAGAAATGATCATTGCATTGAATGATATACATCAGTCAGATTAAATTTCATGACACGAGCACATCGCCGACCGAAACGAGAAGAGAAGTTGGCTCAATATAGAGTGAGTGAGGTTAATCGTGCATGATAAAAACGAATCGACTATAACATACCACCAGACAAATGGTCACAAATTTGAAGGCACTTCACCCATTCCAGGAAATTCTCTCCAGTTGAGGTCGAGTCGTAATACACCAGTGGCTTGCATAATGTTTTATAGTCTACAAATTCATATCCTTAAATATCTTTGGCATTAGCATCTACAGCGAAATGAGGAACATTTGTCATATGCGATATTAAAATACTTGAACACGTTTGAAAAAAATGAACCTACCAGTTTTAAAATGTACATTGGTTCAAGCATTGACGATAGGGTTCAAAACTTCCTTGTTTTTTGTAAAATGCTGCACAACCCGATTGCGGAAATTTACAAACACTTATGTGGCGTTTCTGGTTTGCTGAAACTGTGGGAGCAAATAAAAAAACGTGAGTAAGTAAAAAAATCATTAAAAACCAAAATTCAATTGCCAAATTATATTTAAAAAGGCATTTAATCTTAATGCCAACTTATTAACATTGCACGCTTGCATAGTACATATTAAATTGTACACATTGTCATAAACCAGCATGTATGTGACAATCACTGAGGAATCTTGCTGCTGAAATTTGCTACAAATAATATTCAACCATATTTACCTCAATCTTCGCAACAGGCATATCGAATAAGGATTCATTTTGGAAAGCCATTGCGCCGTCCGGCGTTATCAAGGCACCAACAACATGAACTTCACCGCGCGTCTGCTGCAAGAGAAGCTTCAGGAGATTTTGATCCAATTTTACTCTACCTTCGTGGATGTGACGAAAGCCTTCGACAAGGCGACTCACGAAGGACTGTGCACAATAATGCAGAAATTATGTTGTCCCAAACAAAGCAGGCCCACGTCCTCGCGCCTACCCTATTCAGTTTCATGTTGCCTGCCATGCTAATGGACGCCTATCGTGACGAATTACCTGGCGTCTGCTTCGTTTACCAGATAAACGTTCAACTTCTCCGTCAACGGAGGATGCACTTCCAGTCGCATGTGTCCACCACTACCAACTACGATCTTCTCTTCACCGAAGACAGCGCTCTGAACGCCACGTTCAATGTCCCGAGTCTTCTGACATATCTTTTGCTGTACATCGGCATACCAGTGTTCTGTAGTACCGTTTCAAGCAGGCTATCTTAAGTGTAAATAGACAAAATGTACAATCCGAGATTGGAATTTTCTCCTAATAAACGTCCCGTTTTAACCTTTGACTCTGTTAATTTGTCTTACGATCACTGTAAATGGAGCCACTGTTTATGTCGAAAATTAAGAGTGATACGTTTGCAAACTTCATTGTGTTCAAACCGTTCGCAGTCACGGCATGATCAGAAACAAATATGTAAAATAGCTATCAAAAATCTGGAAGCAACATCATTACCTGTGTACAAATATGCGTGTTCTCCCGACAATGAAAGATCAACAAAGACACATATTTGCTGGAGCTTGTGTCAAGATGAGCTATCATCCCACCATCTGCGACTTTGTCGAACGCTAACAACTTTTGTCGTTTCCTGATCTGGCTGGCATGTCGGCCCAGCACACCCACCGCATGACATTTTTTCAGTGGCAGACAAATCCAGCCCGGCAGTATTCTTTGAGCCAAAGTTAGTCCCTCTATGGTTTCAAAGGACTAGAACCATTCTGGAGGACCAAGATTTTCGTATCAAGCAAACCAATTTTAGGGGTTTTTATATAAATCTGCAAAGGAAAGTAAGATCTTTCTATCTATAAAAGTATACACTCAATGAGTGTGAGAGTCCCTGTTACAACATCTAACAGAATGTTATGTGCATAGATCACGGTTTTACTTATGGCACTCCACGTTAGATATAAAAATGGGGAGAGGCAACAATTATCTTATTAGCAACCAGTGAGCGTTCCTCAACTAATACAAGAAATGTTTACGCATGGATGGTCGATGTGAGCGGATAATTTTTTATGTAGCACAATGATTGACTCACCAACAATTTCTCAATTCGTTTGATCCACTTGTGGAAACCTCGGTGGCCTCGGTGGGGTTCGAATCAACGCCTAACTACTAATACTACTACTACTACTACAACTACTACTATTAATTGTACTACTACTACTTCTACTACTACTAGTACTACTACTGCTAATTGTACTACTACTTCTACTTGTAGATACAATACTCATACGTATGCTACTTAAACTACTAAAACTATATAACGGTAATATTTCCCTGACTTTGCTACAATTTAGATAGAATGTAATCGCGTCCGAGCCAGGTGCTTTCCCGCTGGAGAGTTTCTGCACGGCTCTGATGGTTTCTTGGAGACAGGGCGGGAGATCAAGGTTGGCGTTGATTTCCACTTCAGACAGGCGATCGATGGCGGCGTCGGAGATGGTGGAGAGCTGGCTGAAAATGATTTGGAAATGTTCCACCCATTGCATCAGGATTTGCGTCTTCTCAGTGAGCAGCGTCCAGCCGTCGGCACTGAGAAGAGGGGCGGCACCTTTGACGGGAGATCCGTAGACAGCCTTGGTGGCGGTGAAGAAGTTCTTCCAGCGTCACGTCACTCTGCCTTTGGCCGGCCGTTCCAGAAAAAATGTGGTTGGCACCCACTTGCTCCAGCTGACCTTGTTCGGAGAATCGGGTCTCGCTGAGAGCAGCAATTTCTACCTTGTAGCGCGCTAGTTCCCGCGCTACTAGCGCCGTCCTCCATTCTGGTCAGTTGCTCCTGGGATTTTCTAAAAGGGATCGAACATTCCAGGCTGCTAGAGTGAGCAAGCCCACTAGAGCAGTCCGGGGGTGGGTACCCCTAAGGGTATGGTGGGGGGATAAAGCGAGTTTTGTTGATATTGCTTAGCGTAATTACAGTCTGCTAGCCACTGTCTGCTGCAGCTGTCGTGAGACCAAGCATTTGTTTAGGGAACCTTTTCTAGCCCTCCTTCGCGAGGGGGGATAAGCAGTGATGTCCCTAAATAGGGCTGCTGAGTCATCCCAGGTGGCTACCGAACTCCACTATGGGTCATGATTTGGGTTAGTGAGAGAACGACCGAGTTGCCTGGGCCACCTACGTGATTGCATGTCACCCTCGCCGTAGGACTTTTTCGACCGTGGAGAATGAGGGAAGTGTGAGGAGCGCGGGATAAGTAAGAGTAAAAAGATATGAGGAAAGAGGGGAGAGGAGGGGATGAGGCGAAGTGGAGGGGAGAGAGGGTTGGTCTCGGAAGAGGAGAGAGTGAGAAGGGCAGGGAGGACAGGAGAGGGAGAAGAGCAGGGGGAAGGGAGCAGATGTGTCCGGTGATGAGACACACGCAACACTGGAGACCCTCACCTGGTTTAGCCCACCAGTCATGGCGGTTGCCCGGGGTGTGGCCGCTGGAAGAACCAGCTTCGAGGAGCCACAGGAGAATTCACCACCTATACGAGACAGATGGAGCAACCAAATACTACCTGTATGATAATACCCCTATCTAGTACCCCCTACACCCACAAGACTTTTCATTTTTGGCATTCGTGCCCCTCCCACTAAAGTGTGAAAAAAATCCTGGTACTTTTCAGAGGCGTGTGTATGTGGATGACGGCTGTGTGGGTTAATTCAATCTCCAACAGAAAGTCTTAACCCTGGAAGCTGACATAGACAACATGAAGGTATTAGGCCATTCAGTCATTCAGCTTCCGAAAAAAAACAGGGCAAAATCGAAGGAAAAATTAAAATTAAGAAGGTTCTAAGCAGCATAAAAGGAGATTCTACAGCAAGATGCAAGACATCGGAGGACGATGGCGCAGCTGGGTGTTCCAGACGACTCGAGTCCAATGCAAATTCGTTCGGCCATCCTAGCTGTTCTGTAGAAGCCTTACTTTAAATAAAAGAAACAAACTTCTGGCAAGGTGGAATGGGGAAACTCCGTAAAAGAAGTATTAAGTCAAAAATAACTCCCATGAATTCCTCAGTGCCTTCAGCTAAAAATTGGCTTGGAGGTTTCCTGAGGGATTTCATAGAACAAAAGAACTGCGACGTTCTCCAGAACATATCCGAGTCAGATGCTCCTACCCCGAATGAAAGTATTTCCGCTACTCTTGAATTGTTTCAACACACGCTGAACGAAATGCTTTATTTGAAAAAGCCATAACCTTCTACGGACCACCGCAGATGGACGTCGACGGAGATACTCCCTCGCTGGACAACATAAAGGAGATTGGCATTCGACCTGATGTTTTTCTCATGGGTGACTTCAATGCACGCAGCATTCGATGGAAATACCTGTAGGCGAAAAGCTCAAAGAAAGCCTTCGAGTACCGTGTTCTAAGAAAAACACGTGAAGCTCTCCACACACAACACATATTAGTTCCACTTGGAGCGTATGCAGGGCAGCAGGCTAGTTGTTTAGGTCTCGTATTCACCAAAAACTTCACGGAAATGAAGTCGGGGTGGAAGGGGTGGGCAACATCATCAAGAATTCGCTCGGAAAATGTCCCGACTGTTGCGAATTGTTGTTTAACTATTTGATCTGGTCAAACATTATAATAAACACTAGCAGCAGACAAGCACATTCGGAGTAAACGTTTTAACGTCGGCAAATCCTTTTTAAGCGAAGCTGGAAAGATCATGGGAAGACAAAATATGGGATGATTAGAAGGATACATGCATTTATAAATCGCAAGAAAATGGACTTGGGTGTGTGATAGGTAGGTAAACGATGGCTATAATAAAAAAATTTTCAAAAAAATATTATTAAGAAACCAGTAAAATAAACATGCGAACTTATACAGGCAGTTAGGAAACACCTAAGAAAACGGTTTAACGAAGCTTTCTCGTAAACCTTTCTAGTATTAATTGCCTTATTCTTGGCCAGCATTACCTTCCACGGAAGTGGTGAGGATAGTTTACATTTACTGAGCCATATAAGGGTTAAGAAGGTTTTTTCTGCATCTTGCCGTTGCACTGGCTTGCTAGATGGATTAATTGAAGTCAAAGTCCAATGCGGTCGAATAGTCACCGGACATGCAGGCAGATTCAGAACCATCGAAGAAAGCTTTACCCTGAAACAACCGTGGTTCAACATCCCAGTTCAGATATAAGTGCACAACTGATTATAGTCACAACGGTGCTGATATTGCAGTCTTTTATCAAATAATTCATAAGGAGTCTACTGTCCAACCACAAAACACTTCATTTGGTTCTGGAAGGCTTAAAGATTTTCCTTTCGAACACAATAAATTTAATTGAAATTGTATTTTTATTTTTATTGAGCGTTCTTTTTGCACAGCCTATGGATATTTTTTTATTTTTCCTTTTCTACTTACGTCATCGAAAGGAACAAAAGGATTCATGGATGACAGGCACCCCCACTATGTCGGCTAGTCTAGTGAAATTCTCCCAACATCATCCATGTGAATCAGTCGATTCAGCACTTTACCCAAAGAACACATCTTACTTCAAATATAAAGACATAATAGATTGCCTAACTCCTGTAATGCCATCCTCGAAACTTTTAATGGTATTATGGTAGACATTGAAGTTTTTAATTGGATTTTTATACTGATTTGAGGCACAAATTCTGTTAACTAAGGAAGAGTTCATTTCACGTCTGGTTATTGAAGGCAAAATGGGGCCAAATCCAACGTTTCTTCAGTTCCGGGTGTTTTCTTACGATATTGCACCTTCTGGACTAAACATACTTGTTTGTGTGCATTGTAATATAAAGGAATATTAATGTAAGGTAGAACATGTTTAAATAAATGCCTTTAGAGAATGGCAAATTTTATCTTGCCTTCACGAAAATCAGGTAAATGGATATATGAGAAATCACATAGTTTTCGGGAAATCAAGAATGGATTTAGTTTTAAAAATCCTGTTTTCCAAATTTGTGAACATGGGTAAATAGGCAGTCTTCGCGTGCCATGCACTTCGGATTCTACGGAATCGGATATCTGTGCTAAGAGAGAAGAGGCGTTAAAATGTTTTATCGCGCTATTTTGTCAAAAAAGGCCGACGAGGTCGATCGGTGCACAAACTGTCCAAATACGTTGTTTGCATTAACGTTTTGGCAAACGTGTTAGTGTTGTCAGCCCGACGAACGTGTTACGCGGCTGATTGTGACGAAAGTAAATATAGCCAAATGCAAATTAATAGTTTATTTGTGCATTCTAATTCAATTTCAACCTGGATAAATCCATCCTATTTTGCATTAGCCCTTTTGATGTAACCAGTTGTTTTCTGCTTTGTATCTCGCACAACGAACTGAAGACATGGATTGAGAACTGGTATGGCTTAGTTCTGGTTGATTTCACTGCAAAACCGTTCTCGTAGTCTTTCTCAGCAGGTCTCAGTCTGTGACAATAAGAATCAACAAAGCTGGATAGAGAGCTGAAAAGTAAATATACAGACCAAGGATTTACTCTTCAGCGTGTACTTACAGTCCGCCGCAGCTATCATCACCCTACCACCTGACAGCTGTGCGCCTGCGTACTTGCCCTGCGCCGTTCGTGTTCATTGTGAGCCGCGGATTGTGCAGGTAGGCGGTAAAACTGCGAAGAATGCACACTCTCGCTCCAACATTCCGATCAAGTACATTTGTTTAATCAGTCTAACATTTGGTCTCGCGGGAGTTAAAATTGCATTCTGTAGCCTGTCCTATTTAGCTACGTCATTACCTGACTTATCTGACGGGTATTAAGCTGTTTTTTAATTGTGTTAAATGTACACCCACACGCCGAATGACTAACCGTGACCACGCCTCAATATGACATATTCAGCGATCATAAAGGACATTTTTGCAGTACTTTGGGTTGTTTAAGAGTGGGACCTATGAAGCAGCTGCGCTATTTAAGAGCCCTTGAAATATCAAAGTGTATTATTCCTGCATTTCTGAACATGCAGCAGTATGATCATGAGGCCATCGGGGAGGATTGCAGGCAGACAAGCAGTTCTTTCGGTTACAGGCAAAAGTCAAAAATTTTTAATATTAACCCGGTTAACTGGAACTCCTTTTTCTCACACCAATGAAGTGACTGCCTACTTTCCGAAGCTTAGACCTAAACACGCAACCTAAATACGCACTCAATTAGTTAATCGAGTTAGCGGTGGGGCACTATTTTTAACAAGAGCTCTACAGATAAATCATCTACTCTTTTGCCATGTTCCACAAGTGCTTTCATGCGTCAGCTAGGACCACGCGGCAGGATCTTTTTGACACCGATCGATTTTTCGTTGTGTCCGCCTACGCTGACTGTCCGTGGTTCAAATGCTGCGCTCTGCATCGAGTGGACGCGATCAAAGGCTGCCAAGTTAACCAATCAAAATCGTTCAACTTCACGCGCAGTCCGCCATGTGCACGCGTTCAGCCTCATACCAGCGCGATAGCGACAGACGAACGACTACACATGTGGTCGGTGTTTTTCTTAAAGTTTCTATCCATCTAGCATAAAAAGGAAATTAGGCGGTCGATATATTTTTAGGGTGTGGATGTCTACTTACGAGTTAAATTACCTGGTTTCACACCGTAACCGCATATGTTATGTGTGCCCTGACGGTAACGCTATCCTACGTCCCTAGCCTTAATCCGAATCTTTCACACTAAGTATGATCTCCCCAGAAAAGGTTTGTTGTTCCTACTTCTGTGTCTTGGGACGTAGACATTCGAAAACATCCTTTAAACAAAGAAATCTGCTTTAGCGAGATAAAAAAACATAAAGAATGTAATAACGTTCTTACAACCCTAGCGGTGAGTAACATTTCCCACTGCATTCTCCATTCATTAGAGTCCAGTATTACCACCTAGGCATTGCTGAAGCATTGGCTATATCGTTAAATGTGGTAAATGTGCAAGCACTATACTTGCAGGTCATTGAAATGATTTATGAAAAACCCTCTAGCCAACTGAGCTACGAGGCCCCATCGGGAGCCGTGAGTTTAATCACACTTGGGTCAAGTTACCCACCCAGCCTACTGCAACGTATCGAATCCACCAATTCTGATATAGGAAGCTGACTGCCCAAGCAGGATTTCCTAAGCAATCAATCTAGAATCAACTAAATGACTACCAGGCACAATTTAAAAGAAGAAGATTTTGGCAGATTAGAATAAATCCTTTGACCCACTTGTGAAAAACTCGGCGGCCTGGGTGGGATTCGAACTCAGACCAGCAAGGGGAAGGCTTTAGTACAGCCAACGCTATAGCCAACTGAGCTACGAGGCCCCACCGAGGCCACCGAGTTTTTCACAAGTGGGTCAAAGGAATAATACAAATCTGCCAAAAGATCTCTACTAACTAATTGTGCCTTTTAGTCATCTGAGTGGATTCTAGATTTGATTAGCTTAGGAAATCCTGCAGAGCAGTCAGCTTATCAGAATTGATGGATCTGATACGTTGCAGTAAAGCTGGGTGTGTAACTGACCTGAAAGGTGATTAAACTCACGGCTCCCGATGGGGCCTCGTAGCTCAGTAGGCTAGAGGGTTTTTCATAAATCATTTCAATGACCTGCAAGTATAGTGCTTACACATTTACCAGAGTTAACGATATAGCCAATGCTTCAGCAATGCCTAGGTGGTAATACTGGACTCTGATGAATGGAGAATGTTGTGGGAAATGTTACTCACCGCTAGGGTTGTAAGAACGTTATTACATTCTTTATGTTTTTTTATCTCGCTAAAGCAGATTTCTTTGTTTAAAGGATGTTTTCGAATGTCTACGTCCCAAGACACAGAAGTAGGAACAACAAACCTTTTCTGGGGAGATCATACTTAGTGTGAAGATTCGGATTAAGGCTAGGGACGTAGGATAGCGTTACCGTCAGGGTTAAGTTTGGAATCACGTTTTGCTTAAGAGAGACCGTTTGGAATAGGGATTGTGGTATAATTATAGTTGGGACAGAGGATTACTTAGGCTTCCTGAAATATTGGAAAATATTGGCTGTATTGCCAAGGTCATTACACGTCCGGTGTTTTAATGCCTACCTATTTGAGCTAAAGCCTCACTTAGTTTACTTGCTTAAGTTCTTCAGGTATGCATTAAAATTGCATAAAGGATATGAGCAAAGTCAGGCGGAACACTTTTACATTATTTACAAAAGAATCTGCGAGCCTTAGGAGGTCTGGAGTGTTGATACTGACTCGATCATACAAAATAGTTTTACAGTTTATATGCGTGCTATCTGAAAGAACTGCCTGTAAAATCCAATCACTGACAATCAAGTACCAAACAAATTACAGTTTTATTTCCATTGATTATGGCTGATTTTCGCATGTCGTTAATAATACATCATAACCAATTGATAGTATATGCTTTTCGTCAGGCATCTGTTTTCCAAATATTAACAAGGAAACCATGAGTTAACCTTCCGCTCCAGAAGAATGCGTAAATCGTTCGCCGCATTATTTTTGCTATCGAAAATCCTTGAAAATGGCCAATGTATATTTTTCAGCAGGGATTACAGACACTACTGTGCGGCCTTGTCTGCACAATTTTTCTTATCATAACAACCGCACATTGTGGTCTGGTATCAAATTTGTTGTTGACACTTCTAAAGTTGACTGCTTTTCACCGAAATCTCTTTAGAAGTTTGAAAGATTTATTATCGAAATATAACACAGAAGCGAGTTTCGCTAATCCTTGGTTGCTTATGGTCTTTTACCAGCTATAGCTAATACCTACTTCGATAATCTTGGGTAAAAAAGGACTTTAGTCTTTTTGTCGGCTCAAATGTTTAGTCTGGCTGTTTTCGCTCTCATAGTGATCAGGATATTCTTAAATCATGGACCATCCACTAATATCTGGCCTCTTGCGACAAATCTAGGCTGGGTTTCAGGTTTCCTCTAAAGGATATACTCGCAGAATGTTTCACCAATAACAATGCAACCTATCATCAGCAAAAAAACTTATTTTAATGCAAAAGTTACAAGTTGAGGTTTAGAACTAACATGTTTCCAGGACGTTGGCATGACATTCATAGTAGGACAAGGCAAATGCTTAAATAAACAGCAGAATGTCTATCTCATGAAAAGGCAGCCAAATGTCTGAAATGTGTTTTCGATTCAAAGAAGATAACTTGGGTAGGATTGTAACGCAGAGGAACCTAGGGTGATGGTCAACCACATCTAAGAGCTTTGCGGGTAAAGCGCGAGTCACTCGCAAAACCTTTGTGTCGATTAACATCCTTCTGGCATGTAAATGCGAAAACCACTTGGTGCTTCCTACCGTTTCCGCTGTTTCTCGAAAAATTCTGCGACGCCTCAAACGACAGTTTTTTCTTGGTTTATCGCGTAAGATAAGTATCCCTCTTAATTATTTTTTTGTGACCACAACTTATAACACGCGAGGTCGTGAATGAAGCTCCTGGCTAGAAAAAGTGTTGTCAAGAGGATGCTAGACCCAATTGCTATAGATTTGAAGAATGAAATCATGAAAAACATGAGCATGGTGTTTGTGCGACTGCTTTTGTCATGGACTATGGCAGTTCCTTATCAAAAATCAGTTGGCTTTAGCGTTGGCTGTACTGAAGCCTTCCCTTTGCTGGTTTGTGTTCGAATCCCACCGTGGCCGCCGAGTTTGTACAAGTTGGTCAAAGGAATAATTTAAATCTGCCAAAATCCCTTCTTATGAAAAACGCCCTTGCTCCGATTTTAAAAACCACTATCCCGTTTTTAAAAGTAACCAGCTAGCTGTGCGTTATAGAAGATATGGCCTGATTTTTCCAGGCGCAAAAGCGATGCAAAGCATGAATGTGTCTGCACGTAACTGTTCTAACTGATTAAAATGAGTTACGGCCCGTTTCGTGAAATCAGCGAATGCTGCATCCTCAAAGTTTCACATCAATAAAGCATCGATCGGAAGGAAAAAATAAGGCATTCCGTGGTTTACAAATTAATATTGAATTGTCTAGCAATTCTGAGTTGTTTTAAAAAATTTACAAATTAAAAGGGGTAAAAATTAACCACGTTGAGTAAACTGAAGTTTTAAAATGTGTAGGTGGCTTATCGGTGCAGCTAAATGGGTAAATAAAACAACAAAAGTTAAAATCATTTTTGGAAAAATATGTTTCAGAGTATTTCAAAAACATATTTCTCGAAAGTTAAATGCATTTTTAAGTGTGGCCGTTATCAGATCTTTCTTTAAAATGGGGTGAATTCTTTAAAATTTTCAGTGTCTTTAGTTTACTGCCCATAAATGTACATTTCGTTTGATGTGTTTACTAAAACCTACAAAATAATATAACTCGTATATCATTTACCGATATAGTTATTATTTTTAACATTCTTTCTTTTACAAATAACCGTGTAGAGCATATTTTAAGACTCACTTAAACATAAAAACTCGCTGCCGAAAAAATGAGCGTCTTGAACAAAGCCCAGAATATATATGATTATAATTAGTTAAAAAGTTTTTGTATTATAAGTGAAAGTGCATAAATTAGTTGTTTCGCTGTCGAATGTCGGTGTACTAAACGTTTTTTCCCAGGTTAAGTCAAGGAACAACTGGGAAAGGTTGACCAGTTTTCCGATGTCACTGAAAAGTGGGGATTCACTTTCTGCTGAAAATTAAAGAACTTACTTCTTTCGTTCTACTGAAGGATCTTTGAATATATTTGCATACTTCTCAGTCTATTTCTAAGATTTCAAACGCACAAGAGAGTGGCTGAATATATACATAGGTTTTTAAATGTCAGTATTCTGCTCCTTCCGTTTCAAGTTTCCATTTTTCGTTTATAGTCGCCTGAGACTGAAATTATCTCGACAGGCTTCGCGTTAGCCATGACAGCAAAATGTGGTGGTGTATTATCGCATATCGTATATATGCACGTTTAATTTTCTTATTATATATGTGTTAAATACCGTACATTCATACAATTAAATGACAGCCTTTTTGGCACAAATCTTCAAATCTTGCTAAATTGTAGTTTTTGAGACTCAATTTGTCCTTGTTTTTCCGGAAAAATGTGATCTCTCGAACTTGCATTCACCTGATTTTTGTGAAAACAAAACAAAATGTTTCATTCTCCGAATGCATATATGCAAACTTTCCAGGCTAATATTAATGTTAATTCATAGTACTGCGCACAAAAAGTGCTTTGATAAGTAGCTTTTAATAGCGTATGAAATTCCTGGACAGCAAGAAAAGTCAGATTTTTGCTACATTAAGCCCACTTTTTCCCATCAATTTAGTGATCTGAAGTGAACTCCAATATTATTAAACAGCTTGTTATGCATCATACTTAGTATAAAAACACAAAAAATATAACGTTAAAATGCGTGCTTTTGGTACTATCTCAAATTCTGATATTCAAATTTCCTGAGTGAGGAACTTTATTATGCCATTTTACTTCCACAATTCAGCTACTTTCTTCTTTTGAGAAAAATGTATTAGTAAATATAAAGTTGTCCTTCGATTATGTCCCACAAATTTGAAATGACGTGGCTTTCACGGCCAGAGAACCTTGTATTTTTTTCAGGGCTTATCTTGTGTTATTCCCGAGGCTTAATAAACAGCTAAGTCAGGGAGGTACATAGAGGTGTCAACAGGAATTGAGCATTTAATTAGTTGGATTTTAAGAGATTATTTTTTTTTACGAAACTCACATTAAATATTATCGGCTTTGGCTCAGTAAGAAGTACCATGCGGCCAAAATAAAGACTTTCAGATCTGAAGTAGTAGCAAAAAATATTTTGATGCAAACGTAAGCGTTTGTGAAGCAACCGTACTCTACAAAATATGTTTTTAAACCCACGAAATTAACATCCATTGCCTAGAAGGTCAGATTTTTGTTCCCAAAAGATTTGTCTGGTTAACTTGGAGGTGAAAATCTTTCGACCTTTTAGCGAATCCTATTGGGTGGACCAGAGAAGCCAACTTGTCCAATCGCGTACGGCCAGTGAATTCTTGGCCTTTGCCAAGGCCCTGCCAATACATTCAAATGAAATGTTGTTGTAGATTGTTACGCTCTTCAAAATACCAGCCTTTTAAGATGAATTTTTGTCCTTTCGAATGCGCAGAGAAGGCAACGGGTGCAGATGCTATATCAAATGAAAGTCTAGTACTCCTCGAGAACACATCCTTCCCCTCCACTGATGTCTTCAATCTTGGCATGAAGATTGGTATTACGCTGCCGTACATTCCACTTATGGTCATTGCCCTCATCGGCAACTCTTTAGTGTGTTTTGTGATACAAAACCACTTACAGCATTCCGTGACAAATATATTTCTTTTCAATCTTAGTATAACAGATATCCTGACGACGTTGGCAGTCATTCCAATCACAACGGTGGCTGATGTCTGGCTCAGCTACTGGCCGTTCGGAGCCGCCATGTGTAAATTGATTCCCTTCATACAATGCCTTACGGTCACCCTGACGGCTTTTACACACGTCCTTATATCCTGTGACCGATTTGTCATTGTATTCCGACCACTACAGAGACGACGGTTTTTGACTTTAAGCCGTGCTAAGCTCATTGTCGGACTAATTTGGCTGTTCGCAGCTATACAAGCGGCCCCGCTGGCCGTTGTGGGTTACCTCCAGAATGGCACATATCCACGGTGCGCTGAGTCCTGGGACGCCCAGCGCAGTCAGGTCTATGGATTGACACTGCTTGGGTTACAGTACTTCCTTCCTCTGATTCTACTCATCTGCTCTTATTCAACAATCTCTCTACGCTTAAATTCAAGCAACCTGCGGGGTAATGCAGGAGGTTCAAGGATCCATGTGGTTGCTAGATCAAAGGGAAAAGGTACGTTAAACAGACTTTATACACGTCTGTGCCATCAAAATCCCTGAAAAGATATCAGTGAGATATTCGATTCCCATTTTCTTTTAAAAATCCCGTAAAGTACAAGGTGTTTTTGAAAAACTAATGTATAGATAAAATTTAGAAAATATATTGTTTGAAGCATTTTTGATATCGATATGAATTAATAGAAACAACATACATATCATTATTCAATTAAGCATAAAAATTTGCTGAAAATTTGTTAACCGCTACCTGTCCCAGCATAACATAAGAAAAAAAGAAATTATGAGCATACAGCAAGTAATAGTTTCTTCAAAGGAAATAATGCATCATGAAGATTTTCGTACAATAAACACATTAAAAACGATAAAATGGATATAATTACTGAACAAATTGATACAGTAAAGATAAAGCCATCTCTCATGATGTTAACCAATTAACGCGCACTTGTTAATGTAAGTAAAATAAGCGAGCGCAAAGGCAGTCGGCAGACAAGCCAAAAAATTATTTGTCTTAATTACGTTCGAAATCAAAAAATGGTCTCGTCCTTCTTGAACACAAAACGGCCTTCAAATTACGCACTGTGCTTCGATCAACTTAGGTAGAGGGCAACTTGAGAGAAGTCTATAATTAATGTTTCCTTTCATGAAATGTCTGGTGATAATCTAAACTGCGATTTTTGATTTGAAAACTAAAGTAAGCTTGTGTTACTGATAATCATGCATCATTATCCCAGTATATTTCACTGACGTCAGGATGTCAGCGTTTTCACATCATTCTTTCTGACCATCTGAAAGAGGCATACTTTGTTAGGTGGCTGATAAGGAGGAGATAGTTTTTCTCTATGATTTTCGATGCTTTTTATAAATTCGCATGTATTTTCTCGAAAAAAAGTTATATTAATTGTCTTTTCCTGTATGCATGTGGTAGCATATTACACTAGTATATGTAAAACACATCATTTTGTTTATTAAATTGATAATTATGAGATTTGTGAAGCTTTTAAAATTCGTTCATAGTACATCGTTTCCGTAAATTTATTAGTTTTGTGCATAAGATATGCAAGAGGACCCACATTTTACATTATCTCTTTCTAATGCTTTAGTAAGGTATTTTATAGGGCTCAGTGTCTATACTGCTTGTCTTTTAGAATCCTTGAGTGCAGAATAAACGGCCGGTGGGTTGCAAAATTATTTGGCAATTTTCAAAGTTTTTAAAACAAAAGATAGCTTTTCCTTTATAATGCAATTTGAAAGAGGAAGGATTTGCTTTTCATTGCGTACGGTCTTGAAAATCAGTGGGAAAAATACATAGTACAAAAATAACATTTTTTACATATAAAAGTTATTCAGGTTGTGAGGAAGGAGCTTCAGATGGGATGGAAGATAATAAATACTACAATACCAGTTAGGTAATTTATTCAGATTAAAACAAACGTTAGAATTTCAATTGACATTTCGTGAGATAGGAAATCCGTTGTATGCATTGTGAAAGAAAGCTAACTTGTATTAAAAACTACACTATTTCATCAACATAAGCTAACCGAGTAATCAACAGTTCTTTGGTTAGCACCTCTCTTGCATGTTTAAGCGTGATCAAAGTTACTGGTAACTCTGTTTAACGAAGTGAAAATGAAATATGAATTTGCTGTTATTGTACCGATAAGC
>WEDG01001609.1:0-45419 GCA_017591395.1 Schistocephalus solidus
ATTTTATTCGCCCATTTACACATCCCTAATTCACATAGTTTATATTGCGCGTCTGTTCCAATATCTCATTGGAGTAATAAAATAAACCTATGGCAGAAACGCCAGTTTTCTCTGTGTCTTCTGCAGACTCCGTTTATTGTCTCGCGCATCTGCATACTTATAAAATTAATAACATCCTGCCCGTTTTACGGAAGTTTTGTGCTCTATTTTCTCAATGGACTAATATATTTGACCCCTGTCAAGTCAAATATGATCATATATGGACTTGTATAGTTAAAGCCATAAAGAGAACCACGTTAAATATGTTTTAGTCTATAATTATCCTGCTCGCAAAAAGTGGTCTCTTGGAACTTTGGACCAGTCGGCCAATTTATCCGCATCTCAGAACTAAGTCCGCGCGAGCACGTGATTTCTGTCTACATTCGCATCTTGCTGACACAGTTCAACATCGAAATCAACAAAACGTATGCAGATCTCTTAGCCAATTGGGAGCTGAGATGAGACGTTTCTTAGCGAGCCTTAATCAAGGGGACCAATGACCGCTCAAGACGGATACGTGACTTTTTGAGCTGTTCGCTCATTGGTTTTCACGTATTAGTATCAAAAAGGCCTGAGAATGTGGTAAAAAAAGTCGAAAATGCTTCTGCGCACAATGGCTTGCGCTATTAAAGTTTCCATCCTTCGCCGATTGTTGTTGTAAGTTGACAGTGAAGTCCATAATGCAAAGCTGAAATAAGTTAACAAACGTCATCTATGGTTTGGCAGTTGAAGGGTACTAAATCATCCATTCGATACTTAAACCCGAAATTATCGTGAAAGAATGTGAAACAAAAATAAGAGTTAGCGTATCTTTCTTTGTAAAAAGTTCGTGATAATAAGCTTTTTAGGGCCGGGAAGTTTGCAGTCAAGAAGTATCTTATCTGCCCGGAGCATTGCTCCTGACGGATAAACTCAGTTGATCTGGTTGTGAAAAATCTTCCAATACGAAATTAACCTTGAACTATTATCATAAAATACTTTGATACTACTTCAAAGTTATCTTTAAACATTACCTTAAAAATATACGGCGTGGAGTAACCTACAATTAATTTGGGGATTTGAAGGATTTTAGTAATTCAAATGATCCAATTGTGAAGACCTCGGCGGCCTCTGTGGGATTCGAACCCATTATAGCAAGGGGAAGGCTTCAGTGAGCCAACACTCTGACCACCTGAACAACGAGGCTCCACCGAAGGTCGTCATTTCGATCACACTTTGGTCAAGTTAACCGTCCAGCCTATTGCAAGGTATGAAATCCATCTAGTCTGATCAAGTAAGCTGACTCTCCGGGCAGGAATGCCAAAACGATCAATTTAGGATCTACCAGATGAATATCAGGTGCAAATAAGCAAAAAGGGATTTTCACAGACTCCCGTGATGCATTTACATATTTGAGAAAACGTTGGTGACTTCGTTAGTACTCGAACCTAAGACGGCAAGGGGAAGGTTTCTTAGAGTACATAGTTCGAATAATACGTAATTAAATAACAACGTACTGCAAGAAAGGCATATCGGTGCTTTTTATGTAATATATACTTGAACTTGTGGAGGAATTCAAAATAAACGAAAAACTACTACTAATTAGGTGATCTTTGGCGGAGAGGAGCACCTTTATAAGGCGGCTGCTTGGTCTAACTTAAATATTCTGACATTATGCTGCACATTAATCACTGAGACTACACAATCTAAACAATGCTTACCATTCCAGAACAAATACCAGACTTTTGATTAAGAGTTCTTTAAATTCATCAAATATATTACGCTTGGATTCAGGTTGGGCATCGATCAGACAGAATATGTGGCCGTTTGTAATTACTTATTTTTAACTTCCTCAGAAATTAATCGCTAGCTTAGAGTAACTCAGTCTGATTTAAGCTTTCAAGGCCGATAAGCCGAACCCCTTGCAACTGCGCCGTACAGTGACACAATATCGGTGTATACACGTCATTGGGAGGTATCTTGTAACGCTGGTTCGGGTTTAATAACGTAGAATCCTACAGTGGATGAATAAAACATGGAAAAAAGATGAAGACCAACGAACCATCTCCAGGGATCCTCTAACGCCTCTCCGCACTGGCTCGCATTGCAGTGGACAACTTATTTTGGGGTTCAA
Organism: Schistocephalus solidus; assembly: GCA_017591395.1. Lineage (NCBI taxonomy): Eukaryota > Metazoa > Platyhelminthes > Cestoda > Diphyllobothriidea > Diphyllobothriidae > Schistocephalus > Schistocephalus solidus. Next base: position 2,153 of record WEDG01001609.1, read on the forward strand.
TTTTTTGTCAGCGTCGCATGGCACTACGCACACAATAGATTAGAGTTGCCGGCTGGGACTCAGCAGGAATAAAGTGCGGCTCAAGGGCACTTACTGCAAAATCTTTTGTGTTTACCGGTAAGTTCTGCTCGACGCCAAAGCTCCATTTTGGCGTCGTTTGTATCAGGAAATGTAATATGCTTTCTTTAATGCTCTAAGAAAGGTGGTGTGCGTAGTTGTGTAGGCTGTGTAGGAGATGTGCCTGTAGACGCAGCATGCCTTTATGTGGAACGCCTATGGCCTTCATCTCTCATATTCAAACTGAATATATAAAAGGCCGTCGATTCCCGAACAGTACGAGCAACAAACGAAAAAACTCTATCACTTCATCCTCTCCGGTCTCCGCAGAATACTGAAGCTAGGATGGAATGACAGGATTTAAGACATGCAAGACCTGGAACGAACCAGAATCCTCAGAATTAGGGCCCTGCTGAGACTATGTTAAATACCTTTGATCAGAAACCTTGCCAAAATGAACGGTGAGCCATTTCCCAACCGACTCATCCACGGATGTGTCGCTCCAGGTGCTGGGCGCAAGAAAAACAAACTGAGGCTACAAGGACACCGTGAAAACCTCTTCTGTCAAGCATCTTAAAATCCACCTGCAGACCTATGAGGACTTTGCCCGGGATTGGGTGGCCTCCAGAGAAGCTGTGAAGACCGGAGCAGCAATCTACGAAGCCAACCGGATGGCCGATGCAAAAACCAAAGGAGCGGCTCACACAGCGTCAACGCCCAAGCGCCTTCAACATCGATGCAATGCCAATGAGCGTTCCGCGCACAGATTAACCTCCGGACCTGCTACCTCCACAGAGCTACCCATCGCCACGCATTGTTCTGGTCGGTCACTTCTGAATCCATCGCACCGAAACCAGCACAACAGTGACAGAAGCCCCAGCATGCACTTGCCGCATTCGCCTTCACTGTCGGCACCGCCTACGCACATTCCTTCACCGCAGGGTTTTATAAGGCCACATGTGTCTCCATGAAAAGCTGCAGTGGAGCACCGCCAGCCATACCACATCAACGTATATCTCCTCACCATCACCTACAGCATAGATGAACACGGACGACATCAAACACCGCTGGCGCGCAGTAGACGTTTCGCACGCAATGTGGAAGTATGTTCTTCAGCCTCTTCTCCTTGTAGTGCCTCTGTTACATGTGTGATCTAAGCAGTTCACCCCTCTTTGTGAAATCCTGATGTGTTGTGGCTAGGGGGTGGGTCATGTGTGTGGCACGCGCAGACGGCCTCTCTAGTTCTGTAAGCCATTGTGACCACTTCCCCACGAGTCAACTGACCGGCTCGGACAGTAGTCTAGTGACTCAGCAAGCTGTCACGCATGAATCAGTCACGGTGCGCTAAAAGTTGTGGTCTAGAAGCAGCCAACTTACGGGATTACTCCGAACTCGCAGTCAGCCCAGTATTATTTTGTGTGGAGTGGCTGACTGGTGTACTGCGATTCAGACTGCAAGAGCTCCCTTCAGTGGGATCGGAACCGATGTGTTTCCAGCCGCGCCAGCCACCGGTGACTTTGACTTTGTCCCAACACCAGCACGTTGAATACCCTCAGGGATCATTGTTTTTTAAACTGAATAGCTGAGTAGGCACGGCCTCGATTAGAAACATTCAGCCAGGAGACATATGGTAGTTGAGTTGGCTACGAACTTGATTTAATCGACCTCAACATTTTCCACAAGTTTTATTTAAGTCTGAAGCTGTAGCATAATCAATGCATAGTAGCAGGTTACTGCATCATATCTAAAAAGACGGTGGCTTAGGTACATGTGCACTTGAATTCGCTCATTTAGATATTCGGTAGCATTGACAGGTACATTTGTCCCTTATCCTCGACCACCACTTTGTGCCTAATTTGGTGGTTCTCAGATCTAAAAACAAAGTTCATCCAGTTCATTACTGCCCTTCTTTGGTTGTTCATTTGAAAATGCATAGAATTAATATTATAAACTGAACCTCAACAAGTTAAAATGTGCTGTTGAGTTTTCTCTTCCAAGTTTGGCATTCAGTGACTCTGTAGAGATACAGGAGGATGAAAGGGGATACAATCCAAGCTCGTACATTCGCGTTTCTAAATTGAAGAACTCACGGAGTCACTAAATGTTCATCGGAACATAATAAATTTGTATGCGTGAATTTTTCCCAGGATTGTAAACTTTGCAAAATTCTTTAAAAACCCTGCAACAGTGATTATTTTTAATTTTAAGGTAATTAATAAGTGCTCATGCTTTTAAATGTACAATTGGTAGGTAGAATCTGCTTAAGAAAATTCCACTCTCCTGGGGAACCTTAAGAACTGCCATAAAGAAGATAAAAAATTCATTCGAAAAAACAAACTTCTCTTTCCTGTGGAATCGTATCGTTTTATACAAGGTATTGTATTGTTCTGAGACACCCTTTCGCAAAGTCTATCGCTTTTGGAAAGTTAAAGATTACGCATTTATTCGAAAATGCTGTTGTTAACGTTTTCTTTGGTAACAGTAAATAAATGTTAACTTAAATTCAGCACAAAAATTAAAAATTTCAGGATCGGATTTGAGCGATGATGTGGGCAGCGTGACAAGTTCTGTGAAATACGAAATTTACCTAGTTTATCTTCTGGATATGACAAAGGAAACGTCGGTCATTAAATATGCATCCGCACTGGCTGCTTAATTTTCACTTAGTATGAGTGCAAAATAAAACCGCGGTCAATAAATTGACATAATAAACCATGCTATAAATCCGCTAGTGTGATAAATATTCATTCGATGATACTGTACTCTATTTCTACGTCCATTACTTATTATTTAAGTTTTAAATGGAAAAAAACGAGCTTTGGACGCACAGGTTGGATTATATTTTAGGCGATAATTCTAAAAATAAGCATTTTCAGTTAAACGTACCAAACATGCGTGATTCCTCATGATTCACGATGGGTTCCGGGGCCTAAACTAGCGAGTGTTAAAGTTATAACTGTAATAGAAATCCTAAAACAAACACCCAGAGTCAGGATTTCATGTTGCTTTAACTGGGTGATTTTAGCGCTTAATTAACCTGCATTATTACATCGGATTTCATGAGTTACGGCCCATTACGCAAAATCAGCGCACCATGCGTGCCCAAAAGTTTTAAATCAATAAAGAATCGATCATTAGGAAAAAACAAGCTTAGTGTGGTTTAAAAATTAATATTACATTGTCTAGAAATACTACTTTATTAGAAAAGGTGCAAATTACGAAAAGGTGAAAAATCGATCTAGTTGAGTAAAGGGAAGTTTTAAATGTGTAGGAAGCCTGTCTTTGCAATTAAACGAGTAAATAAAGCATCAAATGTAGAATTACTTTTTAAAAAATCTTTTTCAGAGTGCTTCACATACATATTCCTCTAGATTAACCGCAACGTAAAGTATGGCAGTTATCAAGCAGCCTAGCATGCGAGCGTATATTCCTACACTGTTTACCGAGAATTGACAATTTTTCTTCAGTTTTTCCATTGTCTTAGATGCGTTTGGCCAAGGCAAACAGATTTTCGCATGATTGCGAGGAGAGGGACGTCACAGGAATATATTTCATGAGCAAACATGTTCACAGGCTGGTCATTGACTAATAAATTAAAAAATAATCGTCAGGTGCCATCGTAAATGTACCATTTTGTGCATATAAATATGACTTTTCTATTGCTCAATTTTTTTATTACCATTTCGGGTTTTCTATTACGATGAGTTTCAGATCGTCTTTGAAAATGTGGTGAACTCTTTACGATTTTCAGTGTCTTCAGCCGACTGCTCACAAATGTAGATTCCACTCAATGTGTTTAGTAAACCTTCAAATAAGATGTTTCTAAGTGACATTCTGGATATTTTTTCTAATGCAGATGGCCGACTGGGTCATATTTGGTCTCACTCAAACGTGAAAACGCGCAACCGAGAGAAATGTACGTCCACAACAAAAACCGGGATGATATATGCCTATAATTAGTTAATAAAAAAACTTTCTATAGTAAGTGACCTTTTTAAAAAGCTATTTAATTATATGTTTCGCTGTCGAATGTCTGCACACTTAACGTTTTTCCAAGGTGAGGTCAAGGAAAAACTTGGAACGTTTGAGCGGTTTTTCAACTTCAGTGAAAAGCAGGGATATGATTTCTGCTTAAAATTAAAGAAGTTACTGCTCCTTTTCTATTTGCTTACTTCTCAGTCTAATTCTAAGAGGTCAAACGCGCAAGTGAGTGGCCGAATATGAACTAAGATTTTGCTATAGAATGTCAATCTTCTGCCCCTTCCGTTTCAAGTTCTCTTATTCATTTATAGTAAACTGCAGATCGAAGCTGTCTTGGCAGGCTTCGCGTACGCCGGGACAGCAAAAGGTGGCAACGTGTCATCGCGTCTCGTATATTTGCGCATTTGAGATCCTAATTATCGGTATTGTAATAAAAAGTCCAGTCACACAAGTTTAGTAAAGCTTTTTTGTTACAAAACGTCATATATTTGCAAAACATAATTTTTAGACTGAATCTGCCCTTGTTTTTCCAAAAACGGTGCAATCTCTCAAACCTGCATTCACTTGATTTTCATGAAAACAAAACAAAATGTTCCGTTCTCCGAATGGATATATTCCAAATATTTCCAGCTTATATTATGTTCATTCACAGTACTGCGCACAAAAACAAAATGATTTGATCAATGACTTTTAACAGCGGAAGAAAGTTCCTAGATAGCAAGCAACGTCAGATTTTGCCCCGTGTTACCCCGTTTTCCCGTCAACAAACCGATCTGAAGTAAACTCTTAATAAGTAAACAACTTTTTGAGCATCAATTCAATACAAAAAAAACAAAATAACACCCTAAAATGCGTGCCCTGCTACTACCGCAAATTCTGATATAGACATTGAATGATTAAGGCAATCTACTGTACACGGGATACTGAACTGATCCTTTCTGGTAGTGGATTAGAGCGTTGGACTTCTGGTCATCAGGTCGCGGGCTCAAGCCTCGGATTGTCCACTACCTGGGGTTCTTTATGACTGGCTGATGACGGTTACTGAGCCAGAAGTGTTCATTTCAGTCTTCCATGTCTTTTTCGGTAATGTTCATCCATATGACTGATGCCCAACACGCTTGTCGCGGGCTGTCCCATGAACGGGCCGCTGGCTAGATTCGCTGGACCAACAGGGGGGCCAAATCAGGGTGCGGGAGGCGTTATTTGGGTTGAGTTCCCATAATAAATGTTGGAAATTGGAGGCGTGGTGGCACGCAAAGATGCAGGCACATGCCGTGCCACCCACTCTTGCCATTAATGGTTCCTATTCAGGCGTGGTGGTTAGACGCGTCTCTGGCTGCACCAGCCACCTGCGCCCGACCCCGCCTCCGGTTTTCTTGTCTTTGTCTTGACACCCGGCACAGGTGCGTAAGGGAAGAGAAAGTGTGGTAGATGCAGTGCAAGTCTACTATCCCTGAAAACTAATTTGCGCACAAGTCACCGTCCCTGCAGCACTCCTTTGTGGATCGTACGCTGGATATCGTTGGACTACGACAGTTGAACTGTCGAGTCGCGGCCTCATGGAATTTCGGCAGCGCTCCGAACTTTTCCGGGATTTGTCGTTGTGGAAGAACTGAAACACTAGCCGGTAAAACAGACTGGTGAGGCCATTTAATGTCCATAGTGTTTAACTTGACAGTGCCAAACTTCCGATAAACTTGTTGTAAGCTGGACTTGCCTCCCCTTGACAACGCGTGAAGCTCACATAATTATAATTATAATTATTTCAGGTACGCCTCATAGTGATCGAAAACTCATTAGGCAGATTCCTTCCAAAGTCTTTCGAAAAATAGCCGTTTAGAATTCCTTACTAACATCTCAAAATAATAGGTTTGGGGCAGTGATGCGTTAAATCAATCTCAGGTGTCTCAAAAACCTCATTTCTTTAAATGGCTAAGACAAGATATGAAATTGTAATACTCATTGCAAGAAGGTATCTAAGTACTACTTATATATTATTCACCGAAACTGATAACACCGAGGAAGCAGAAAAAAGGAAACAGGCGTGAACCTTGCGTGAAATTGTAAGCTTTCGGATAGGAATGAATCATAAAGCCACGCCATTGCGATCGATTGTAATTTAATTTTAAGCATAACCATTTAAATCATGCTTTTTTATGGGAACCGTCCCACCCGCTTAAAATAAGTAGCCACGCGGTAGATTTTTGAAAGGATAAATATATGCGGCTTTGAAATTTGAGCCACCACTATTTCTCCTCCATTGAAATGTTAATGTTTTTATACTTACATGGGCTAGGCCATTTTTCGCATTATATACTGTAATTTGGCACTCTTTGTTTATATTAACTACAACAAGAAGGTCATTTGCAAACAACGCCTGCACCGTTTTGAAGAAACATAATTTCCGTGGAATTTAGAAGACTAGTTGGCGAGCGTACGCGTGCTTTCGATAAATTCTCATCGGGCCAGTACATTTATATGGGAACGGAGTAAAAGCGTAGTAAAATAATCAATAAGGTTTATCTCGTCAAACCAATGAGTCGTGTTAATAGGAGAAGGGGTGGCGATAAGAAGCAAATGGTTAAGTGGCAACGAGGGTTTCATGGCCGTTCACGAAGGGGAGGGGGGAGGGGAGGGGAAGAGGAGATGGCCTGGAGTGCATGTAATTAAGCCGTCGTTGGCCACGCTAAGCGCGGAGCTTGGAGCAGGTTCTTTTGCGCGCACAAGTCCGGCTTTCTGTGGCTTCTGCTGTTGCTAGCAGCCGCTCACCCAGTGAAGTGGGATAGTTTGGTGGCAATTTATAAATCACACGGAAGGCTTCGTCAGGGTCCACATGGTGCCCGGAATCAACCAGGTGTGCGAGAATAGCGCTGTTTATGCTTTTAACTTCACCTTTTCTCAGCCATGCCGGGAGGTGTTCCCTTATTCCTTTGGCTAGGCGCCGACTCGTGCGACCAATATAAACTGCTCCACAGGAGCAAGTGAATGAGTGGATGCACATAGAGGTGGTCTGAGCCGGCAACCTATCCTTACCTTCTCCGTGTAAAACAGAGTTGGTTGAGTATAATATCCGAATTCTCGCCGCTTGGGAAGGTTTGTGTGATGGCTTGGTCAAGGTATCTTTTCAGGAGTTCAATTTTCGCATCCCCTTGAAAGGAGAATTTGAGCAATAGGGTCTTCTTTTCCGCATTAAGTGTGGTGACTTTTTCTGGACTAGCGACCATATTTTTTGTAATAAATCTATCCGGATAGCCATTTTCGCGTAGTAAGTTCTGGATCTTTTGGAGCTCTTCTTCGATACAGTCCGCCGAACAAATTTTTCTAGCCCTTAACGCCAAACAACGAACAAGGTTGCGTTTCTGTTGGATGGTTACGAAACTGCCATGGAATTTAACGCAAAGCCACATGTATTATGGGTGGTTCCTTTTGCCTTGTCCTGTTTAGGTGGCGTACAAGGCATCTTTAACCACTTCAATCCTCATCACAAGCAAACAGGATATAAGTACACCAATTGGTTCCTCGGTTCCCCTTAACAATCTAGCTCCAAATGAGTGTAAGTGATTTCCAATATGTATTCAGTCGCCACGTCGAACTCGGTTTAGCAGGAGAGCATATCTGCCTTGGCATTGGGGGAAATTCAGGCGGCGTCGTTTCTTAGTCATGCCAACGTCATCCACGCGAGAGTTCGATCATCATGTTCGAAAATATTTACCGTATGCACCACAGCAGGATGCTGCAGGTACGATGACTTGCGCTGGATTATTGTGAGAGTAGACTTTCCCTGCATCTACCTCACTCTCTTCCCCATTTCCCCATCTTGGCCCGGTGTCAAGAAAGGGTCAAGAAGACCGGAGATGGGAGAGGGCGCAGGCCCACGCAAAACAAGAATACAACAAACACAGGGAGGGGTGGCTCGGATCGCAACTGAGTGGGAGTGCCATAAAGGCCATATCAAAAAAGTTTTGACAATGACTATAATTGGGGAGCGGATGGACCAACCAGGTTAGCATTGCATGAATTGATGCAGAATAAGTCTATCGTAGCAGCTTAAGTCATAGAGAGATGCTAGCCACTACGTCCTACAGACCCCGTCCTTATATGGCATAGGAGCTGGACGCTAGTCAAGAGGGTATTGTATTGGAAAGCATGTCGGAGTAAGTTGACGACCGGACAAGGACACAAGTCCGGCTCTATAAGGGTGCCGTTCGGAGGGACTGCGGGGACTGCGTCTCAGCGAGTGCATGTGTGAGCTGGTCGTGAAGTTTATTGACCGGCTTGCATAGCCGTGATTAGCCGAGAATTAGAATGTCATTGGTACGCGCAAGAGACGCTGCTTTACAAATTTGCCCGGAGTAGGTCCACTACAAGCACGTAGCAGCCCAGCTTCTGTGCCAGCATGTGCTGGTCAGTAACGCAAGGTTTCCCGAACAAAAATTCCGGAAAATGGAGAGAAGATTGAAGGACATTTATGTATAAGCGGTTCTCGAAAGCATGGAAATAATATTTTTTAGCTAAGATGACTGCCAGCCCCTTGACGGTGGCCACCACAGCGCGAGATGCCTGCGTGCAGATGAATTTTGTCCGGCCACGGCCAAACTTTACAAAATGCCTATCGGTGTCACCGTGTCGGTACTCTGAAGGTCGAGTCACACGCTGCGTAAGCCATGGCTGTCATACGGGTGTTGCCCCTTGTCACTCGTTTGGTGGTCATTTACTTCCTGAAGCCAGCAAGTTAGTGCGGCCATTCACTCATGCCGCCTTCAGTCCGGCTTCGCCCCCCTGGAGATCAGTTTTTCAGATCGCGAGAGACTAGCGTGATGATAGCTCGTGGCCGATCAATGCCATGCCCTTCGTTGATTGGCTTCCGGTGGCCGAAGCCCATACGTACGCGTTTCGCTCCGGGAGTGACGAATAAGAATCTCAATGACTATCTCTTCCCTGGTAAGACTGTTTGCCGCGACTTTTTGCTGAGCCGCATGTGCACTCCCGCACCTCATTAAAACTAGTAAATCTAAATGTTTAGTGGTCAAACATTGCAGCACAAACCCTGTTTCCATAGCTACACTGTCTGCAAAGAAACGGAATGCCGAAATCGGGTCCCCTGAGCTGTGTGTTCGTGTGCTCGAGCAGACATGTGTTTCGGGTCTCAAATGTTAACAAGGGTTGTGACTGACTGAATGTGAATCGAATGAACCCGATATAGGACTGTCTCACTTTACACTCATCTCAGTCGAAGACCCCATAGGGTGCAAAGGTTTTCCATGTGGAAGTCGCGAGTACTTTGACGTGTACAGCAGTGGCAGGCTTGCTCTTGGCCTTTCACAGCCTTCCACATCGGTCACTCGTCTTCAAGGCCGACGAAGTCGTACCCTCGCTCAGGACACTGCTAACACGACACCGGAAGTGTGCCCTCGTGCGGCTGCCAATTTCTTCCAAACTCTTCTCCCATACTTTTGTACAGATGACAACATTCTCCCAACTGGCATCCATTTCTCCCCTTCCTAATTAAGACCAGTTCAGAAGGTCGGAGTAGCTAGGGTCTCCCTCGTGGCTTAAGCTGCAGCGACATCTCCGGTTAAGCTGCCGTCATTATCATTTTAGGCTAGAGCGATAGAACCATTACTTCATGGCACGCTTTAGTTAATCAATTAGTCCCACACCAGTAAATATGTTCAGTCTAACTTCCCAGCTTAAATTACCAGGAGGGACCACTGACAGGCGAAAATTGTGAACGAGTAAGATGGGATCACGTGCCTCATATTCACCCATATTCACTTTTACCACACGCTAACCGCCGTGAGTCCCACTCATGGTTGTGGATCAGGTTCCAATAACTCCTTCTTACTGTGACCTTGATGGCACTCGAACTCTCGTAGATGTAAGGGGTAAATCCTGTGTGGCATGTGTAGATTGACCATCTCACATTGTCCTCCATGGCATCCATCCCCGGATCCCGTCATCTTGGCCTTCTCCAGTCAATATAATTTTGTGGTCATGTGAAAAGTGAAGTTCACTGACGAAAATTACGCAAGGGGCAAAACAGCTCCCTTTTTGAGACAGCTGTGCTCCTAATTATCCGCAATGATAGAACTCTCGCAGGCATGCAGACAAACCCACGAAGTAACAATGTATGCGCATAATCGTGTTCTCTCTGGGGAATTCGATAGTTTATGAGGCCGGTTGTGGACGCAACATTGACACTGTCAGGCCTCGTGGCACATTGACCGCAAATAAGCCGAAATAGTACAATGTTTTTGTATTGTATTGTAATACTAAGTATCGTTCGGCCTTATCCCGAGATATTAATATTTAGGCCAGGACGCCCGTTTTTAAATGAGCTATCATCCAGCCACCTACATAAACAACACTCTGTATAAAATGACTACTTATAGTAGGTGACCTAACTCAGGCAGCGTGGGCTCACAATTTGAGTGAGTAGTTTACCGTACATTCGGTTTCGTTGTTTTGCTTAAATGAGTGGATTTAAGGCTCAAAAAAACTTTTAATAAATAACATTACGTGCTCAATCTTATATATTGAAGGAAAATAGGCAGGATTCGGGCGAAGTCGGAGGTTGCCAGACATTCAAGAAATTTCCTATGCAATTTAATATCGCAGAGCAAAGTTCATTGACATAAAAGAGCCGTAATAAAAGTAAGAAAGGTTTCACATAAATCTTTTCTGGAACCGACACTTTTTGTTTTAATCCAATGAAATTCAGGGTAAGAAATCACATTGTTTTCCGAAAGCAAGTAAAGAATTCTGCTTTCAAAATTATTTTGTGTAAATTGCTGACGTTTTTGCCAAAAAATACAGGAATAAACCTGTTTACCAAAATTTTTGTTTTACTACGGTGAAAATGATAACAGTTGACAAAATACGTACCAGATACCGCGTAGATGGACTACAGAAACACTTATTTAAATTGGAAGGATGCGATAAGACACTTCTTTGTATTCTATACTTTCCGCTTATCCAGAATTTAGCAGCGCGATGGACAGAAGCTTAACAGTGTCTGCAAAACTTTTCTTTTATATTCGGATACTCTGTTGTGTACTTGCAGTCTTAGAACGGGTATTAAAATAAAAAAAAGCAAAAATGTTCTACTATGAGGTGAAAAGTGAGTTGTTTCATTTGCGGCTAAAATTGTTTCACGCATTTTCAGGGAAGTCACAAAACCGATACAACTTACACATTTTCCCCTTGAGTCAACCTTAGAAAAAGATAAAGTCCGTATATATTTACCAGAGGTGTATTCAATTTACGCACCTATAAAACGGGTTAATTATTATAAAACGTTTCTTAACTGATCTTGAGCATATTAATTGCGGCTGTTCTTGTGGATGTTCGTTTTTTTCTGGACAACGAGTTTTCATGTATGGGTGAATCTACAAATATGACTCAAACGGCCATCTCCAGTCGAAGGAATATCGAAAAGCTCACTACTTCGGTAAATGCTTTTAAAATTATCTTGTTTTGAAGGTTTAAATAAACGCAGAACAGGATCTAACTTAATTGCCAATCATTTAAAAACAGTGAAAATCATATAATATTTACCCGTATTTCAAAGATGGTCTGAAACTTATTGTAATCTAATATCGGCCATATTAATCAATAAATTTAACGATAGGATAGTTCTCTTAATATACGATAAATGGCAACCTGACGCTTTTACCTGATAATTCCATTTAAATTTATTCTTCGGTTTTACAGTGATTTTTCACGATTTCAGAATTTGCCACCTTTTTCTAAAAGTTCGTATTTCTCAACAGTGTAACAATACTGTTCACATTTCATTAAAATTCTCAATTCTCTTAAGCTTGGTCATTAATATTTCAAAGCTTGACTACATTCGTTGTTGCCAATTTGCGAGTGCTAATCACTCTTTCGTAAATTTCGGCATTTTGCATGTTTAAGGTAACACAGAGCAAGAAGTATAGCATTTGAGGTGCAATTTTTATAGAAAACCTGCATAGAGGGTTTTTTTCCTGTGCTCATCTGCCAGTACCTTACCTCTTCATCAAATGTTATACTCTTAAAAGCGTATCTTTCTGTTTTTTAAAGACTGACAAATTTATACTTATAAAGCATTTTATCCTTTTATTTATTGATGCCGCTTATAAGGTATACAACATGATCCACATCCACTGTAAACATTTGTAAGCATTATATAACCTTTCTCGAATAAGGCAAAGAAATTTAACGGTTGCGACCGGGTGGGTTAAAATATTTGGGGCTTGAACATGTTTTTCAAAAACTGAATGATAACCTTTCTTGGCGTAGATACTTATAAGAAGACGTAAATTACGCCCAAACGAGTAAAAAAGAGCACTTCTGTAGATGTGTTCTATAAAAAAATATACTTAAAGAGTTAAGGGCATCGATAATCAATAGGAAAAAATGCATTGATTGGTCGGAAAGAAGCTCATTCAGAAGCCATCATGCTGGATTACGCTGCCTGCATGATAGTTAATATCACAACCCGGTGTAAGCCAAGTTTTTGTGAATCAAAAATCCATTTCCGAACCTCAGTTAGCAGTTCATGAGATGGCAAGTCTATAGTAAATGATTAAACCACATCCACTGAAGGTTAAACTAATCCGATGAATTAGCAAATGGCTATATAACGAGGAACTGCACTTGTCCGCGTTGTCTTGTGTTTGTTTAAGTACAGAATTAACCGTTAAATGTAAACAGATGAACCTAGTTTCGAGTTATGGAAAGGTGACATTGTATTAAGCTTTGGGAATGGTTTAGGCAGATGACATCTTCCGGCAACCAAAGGCAGTGGAGTACCCGGGTACAAGGTGGTAGTAGAGAGAGGTGCTCTCTGTGCCTCTCACATCTTAAAAGTCAGAAAAATAGTGTTGGGTATGACTGGATGACGACGGCTAATAAGTCAGAAATGGTCATTCAAATCTCCCTTGATTTTGCTGGCAATATTCATCTGCCTATCGGGGCTCGAGAATTGGACAAGTGAGTTCCGTTAGAGATCGGTGAACGTTCCTCAACGTACGCAGTCACTATTTTCGATCTAAACTGGCAATACAACGAGCCCGCGGCCCAGTAGTTAGAGTATTGGACTTCTAATCAACAGGTCGCGAGTTCGGGTCTAAGTTGATGCACCATCTAGGTTTGGGTATAATTAGCAGACGACAGCTAATAAGCCAAAAATGGCCATTTCAGTTTCCCTTGTCTTTACCTGTTATATTCACAAACGCTTTTATTAGCTGCCTCCATCGAGATTCAGAAAAAAAAACTACTGGAAGCGACGCACTGTTTATATGCGCTGGAAAAAACGCAGTCAAAATAGCTCACTGCACGCGTTAATCAGGTTGCGCGGAGTCCACGAGAGCCCATGTTGGAGGGGAGGGGTGTTCTTGCACGCGATTAACGCCGTGTCCGATCCTGGAATCGGCTGACTGGTAGAGTTCCGAGATGCCATGGGTGCATATGAGCGGGAAGAGGCAGAAAAGTCAACACATGAGAACCCATCCCCACGGTGAATCAGGGAATTCTGCACAACAATCAATCTGACACAGACGGAATGAAGGTCATAGCTTGAAAAGCTTCCTACTGATGGGGAAACTGGGTGCTTTTCAAGACTGAGTGTCCGGCTGGGTAGCACGTCCATGGGACTTTTTGAGTTACTCTCACGCATGTGGAATTCGAGTCGCTCTCATAAAAGCCCGATAGACGCAGTGGGACCTAATCGTGTGTGGAACTGATAGACGAGTTGTTTAGCTTTGGTAGCAAGTTCATCCACGCCGGTCTCCGGTCGCTCTGACCTAATCTCGTCAGTAAAGTCATAGAGAGTGTGATAGATGCGGAGCAAGTCTGTCTCAATATCTAATAATTGACCCATAAGCCATCGCTACTAAACCCATTTCGTGGAGCACACAGTAGAAGTCATCGTTAACAGTGACCCTCGTTTCTCGGAGGACCGTGAGGAGTATTGCATTTCCTACTAGCGTGGCGATCGATACCAAGATCTGCCTGAGGGGCAAGGCAGCAGTCATAACATAAACCAATGTGCTGGATGTGTGCCATTAAGGAAGTGTGGGAAGAATAGTTACCACGCATCGTAGCAGTAGATTCAACGGCAATTCCATGGGAGAATATGTTGCGACAGTTTAAACAATTTGGAAGACCTTCAGATCCATTACCCAATAGGAAAAGAAGAAGTGAGACGCCAGGTAGGAAGATGGTGTATTCTTTACTAAACTACTGGAGAAAAAGTTCGAGGAATTTGGCAGCCTTACGAGGGCACACGTTCGACACTGCGAGCGCTGCATGTGAGTCGGGGAGTCGACACAGCGCTCTGAGCCAGAGCAGGCCTGATTCGACCTTGAAGGAGATCGGCCGGTTTGGGCAGCCGTGATTGGTCGAGAAACAGACTGTCACTGGTGCGCATGTTCAAGTAATCGCTTGAGGTGGTGCAGCGTTGCATTAGGCGTCCGGAATGGGACCACTAAAATTATTCCCATCTAGCTAAGGTCCGGCCTGAGACAGTACGAGTGGGTAAGGTCACACGTAAAAAAGTTACAAAAGGATCAGGAAAATAAAAATGACGACCGGTGCGTTTTCGATCGCACTGGGGAATGGACGAGGAGGAGCTCGCTGTGGTAGTGGTGGTGGTAACGGATAAAGGTAGTTTAAAATCAGTGGCAAGAGAGCATGCAGCTAAGTTAGGGATGAAGTTTTAGGCTGACGAATGAAGGAAGAACGCTCCTATTCTTATCTTGGAAAGGTCCTATTATATCTTCTCCACTGACCACTGTACTGGGTAATTGCGTAAGATACTAGCCTGGAAGAGCTAAATAGCAAGCGCGGAGTTCGTAGTACTGGAAAATTTTCAGCTAATGGTATTGGTAGCATCAAATAAAGTTCTCACTAAGTAAGCCCATTGATCTTCAGAGGAATTGTGCACCGATATAGTACAAACTTGGAGTGCCAAACTTCAACATAATTTAGTCAGCTAAGGCATTGAATAAAAAAGCTGATAGTCCAAAGGGCCATTCTTCGGTAAAACAAAACGCAGAAACCTTAAAAACAGAAGCATAAAAGTTAAACAGCAAAGTTCAATGACATGAGACCAAGTCAGGTCATGCAATGAACACTTGACACCGGGCCCAAATGGATGAGGGTACAGAGAGGGAGGAAGTGCGAGGTAGATGCTTCGCAAGTCTCCATCCGTGCATGCGGTGAAAATCGTTGGAATTGATGGCCTAACTGTCATCAAAGCGCCCAGAAGCGTTCGGAATAGCTACTCTGAGTCGATCCGATCTGCTGGCCGCAAACCTCATTCCACCTTACTTGAAGAAATCTGTCTCCCAAATTATGTCCGAACAAACTGTAATCAGATAATTACCCTATTTTAGATGTTTACTCCGAGGAACATCTTCATAAATCTCGCACTAAATATCGATGGCTTTTTTCATATAGTGTCAAATGTCTTATGTAATAAATAATAAGTTATTAATTCAACGTACGATGTCCTGTGGCAATATTCTAATTACGGTTTGTAATTTATCATTAACAAATCGAGAAGGCCATTTTTATCATAATGATCTATAGCTTTTATGTTATTTTACGAAAAGTATAATTAACAAGCATGCTGCCATTTCGGACAAAACACACCTCTGAATAAACGCACAAAAGATAGTTGAGTGAACTGCTTTCAGTTCTCCTTCTCTAAATCAAAATTACTCCAAAATATTTTGCTGCAAAAGGCTTGCGAAAGTACCTAAACCTGAAAACCCCACGTAACCCGCAAAGTAATAGAAACGTTTAGATATTTGCCTGAGTTTCAAAATTTAACACCTTATAACATGCGAAATCGCTTACTAATTCAAAGGTTCACAGCACTCAACGTTCATCTAATCATTAACGATTTTGATTATTTGCCACGACGCATATAGACTAAACTATTTGCTTTGGAGATGACTAATTATTTTTACTACTTTTTGTCCACCTCATCACGTTTGTATTTCAAAATCTCAGTTGTGCGTATATTTTTAGAGCATAACTTGTATGTTTATATAAATAATTTAACAATCTATCTCATGATAAAAATATGCTGAAGCTCATTTAGTTCCAGAATTTGCTTATAACGATGCGACTGCGCGGTTGTTACAAAGCGAAAGCATGTCATAGTTACTACTTAAAGACTTACTACTTACTACTTACTACTTAAAGAGTTCTCAGAAAACCAACTTAAATATTCTTTCTTAGAACCTTGCATGTCAGGAAGAGGTGAACGTTGACAGTCCACGCTTTTTGTCCTCTCGAACACCTGTTTGTAAAACCACCGTGGTTGCCAAGACTTTCTTCAAGTAAGGCTCCTAAATAATGCGCTTAAGGACGCTTATTTTATAGTTTCCTCTGCACACTTCACATCGTCTATTAGCGACAGTATAATTACCGTTACAATGAAAGTGTTGTCTGTGAAAAATGGCCTTTTCTATCCATGACCGTTTTTTTGTACGCAAGGAAAAAAAAATTGCAGTCCAGTTTTATTGCTCGTTAGGTTTCTGGGATCTGTAAACTTTGGTGTGCGAGTACTGAAAGTTATCGTTTTAGGACGCAGACAACTGATTCTCGGGGAGTTTACGCTGAGTAAATAACCCAGTTTACTTTCCACAGCAGCGAGAGAAGCAAGAATGAGCCAGCAACCACTAGTTGGGCAACAGACACTGGAGTTGTAGCAATTGAAAGAATAAATGACGATGTCCTGTCACCAAGCTCACTCTAAACCCTATTCAAAGGCATAAAGGTTTACCATTGCCATCGAAATCGAACATTACAACATTACTTAGAAGATACGTTTAGTATATATTTACGATTCTGATTACCAGGAAGAAACTGAAGGCCTTCTTAATGTTATGAATCACTTGTATCCGACGACTACATTCACAATGGAAATGTAGCAGTACAACAAGCTACTCTCCCCAGATGTCCTCATGTTTAGAGAGGATGATGGCTCTGTTTTCCACACAAATACCTGGAAAGGGCCATACCAACATTTTACAAGCTTCGTTTTAATACGATGAAAACGCAATCTGGTACATACTCTCCTGCTAAGAGCGAGGAATATTTGCTCTAGTGGGACGTTGGATACATAAGTTGCCCGCATCACGGCAGCCATACATGACCGCGGTTTATCCTGCACGCTTCATTCAATGAACAGAAACAGTTGATGGCCTAAATTTACGGGACAGTCAGTTCCAAAAAAAACCGTTATGGTATCCTTACCTTTAAAGGGCTGACAGCATTTCAAACACAATATAGCGACGATTGCGCTGGTCCATAGAAAGGACATACAATGCAGCTGACCTCGCCTTTATCAATCGTACTGAAAGCCTTCCTATCCACCAGGCAAAGGATGCTTTGCCATTTCAGGCCCACCCAAAATTGCGTTTTGAATGCACGTGCATTGGCAGATGCAAGTACCTTGAGCAAACGTACAGGTACTTGGGAGCCACGACCTCAGAGCATTTGTCTAGCTGGTTTTTCAGACAATAAAATAAATTAGCACGGTCTTCGATTGCAAAACATCTGATGGACGGCGGTCACTCTGCTGACCTCAAAACAGGCACGAATAACTCGGAGTTTGGGCTACTTGGAAGCAGCCTATATATTGCGGGAGAAACCGGACCCATGCAATCTCCAATTGCCCTGGTAGTTTTCACACCTAGATTATCTCACGAATTTGGTTGGTGTTAACTCCTCCCCCATATCTTGCCTGTATGATGTTTTAAGGTACTGCCTTTCATCTGATCATTCTTTAAAGTACACCCTGACATGTGCATTGACATTCTGTACAAATTCAAATTGCTGTCTACTTCTATTCGTTGTCTATGTCATGCAAACACGGGTTGCCGTTGATTAGCCGTCGTGAAATGTTTTGCAACCAATACTTCCTACTGTTAACGCCTGTTTGAAATTTATACACGAAAAAATGCTTCGAACATAGTCTCTCTGTCTGTTTGGCGGACATTTTAACGTTTCCATTATTTTATTAACATCTGTCTTGGATTAGCTTTTAGGTTTGATTAAGTTAAGTGCAGAAGTTCGCGTTGCACTTAAGCGATATAAGTACGCACTCGCAAAATTCAACAATTCGTAAGCAATTAAGAGGAACTAACCTATACGCATAATCCCCATTTATTTCAGTCACACCAGGGTCCCGGTTGTTGAACGAGATCCTTTCCGATAGCCTGCAATAACTACGCGCTGTCAAAAAGACTATTTTAGTAGTATTTATTTATCCCTTTTATTTTGAATGCCCGTACAAATTCAAATTCATAAAGCATAGCATCTGTCCATATCCACTGCGAACTGTTATGAGCCTTATATGACGGATTCTTAAAAGGATTAAGAAATGTATAAGTTGCATAAAAAGTTTATGGACTGCAATTTGTAAATTCGGCATGCAGGTATAAAAGCAGGTCAGTTTCAATGTTTTAAACCCGAAAGCTACCAAGTCTTTAAGTATAAAATTTGAGGAAGACGTCATCTTTTACGAAATGAGTAAAAAGGCTATTTTGTTCATGTTGTCTAGGAAGTATAGTTTTGTTCATGGGGGCACCGAAAGTTAATGGGACAAAGGCATGCCTCTAAGATTATTTTTTGTTGTCAAAGGCGGCTGAAAAGGAGCTTGTTCAAAAGGTCATCTTTCTTAAGTAAAAAAGACCTTTTGGGATTTCGTCTATCATTTCATGAGAAAGCTCCTCTACTGTCCGAAATTAGATGGTCAAAGCCCTGCCAAGTTGTCTTTCTAGATAGGTCTTCTTACCGTTGATCACTCCTTGATATGAACCCAACCTACCGCATAAAAGATTTTCTATCACGGTATGTCAACACGGAAACTGTTTGATTTCCATAAAGCAGTGAGGATGTAAGTCTCCTTGGTTAGTGTCAATAAACAGTTTTAATCCGATTTTGCCCGAAAAATGTTGAAAGTATATGGCCAGTTTGTGAAAATTGCTAAATAAACCTGAACTTTACCTTCTTATTCCGCTGAAAATTAATCGAATTTCGTCTAATTTTAAACGAAAATTCCTCACACATACGCACTCACAAAATTCAATGGTTTGTTAAAAGATGTTCAAGTTCAAAAGCCCTTCGCGCGGTCTCCAGTAATCCGTGGAGTTTTCAACTGCTGGAATTCAGCTGATGTACGGTTTTACAATATCTCTGGTTCATGAAGTCCGTCTATCAGGTTCACCCTTACCGCAGAGCAGAGGTACAGATGTTAACCTGGAAGAAAGTCCAACAACATAGTAGGTTCGAAACCACCGAAAACCACTTCCTCTTCTTCTTTGTGAAAATTCCTAAATAAAACTGAAATTTACCTTCCGCTGAAAGTTATCGAATTTTTTCCGACCACAAAAAACATTTCTCACAAATTTTCTGGACCTCAAGATGTTTAATTAATATTCCAGGGGACAGGACCAAAACTGGCATGATTTGGTGAAGGTTGAATTGGGCAAAAGAGTCTTCAGAACTACCCTGTAGAAGGATCCAATGCAGACAATTGGAAAAAATTATCACAAAAACGTGTATACAAATAAGTTCGAACTCCTACCAGGTGGAGCCTCTATTTGAATAAAGAGTGATTTTCCAGTTGAACAAAGTTCAGCTGTACTGCACCACAAAATGAACTAAGGCTAGACAAATCAGCCGTGTAATACAGTTGAAGTTGCCTGAGGGAATTTTCACTTTTATTGTTCAGCAGACCACCACCTATTCACGGTTCAGTATTCACGGATTTATTTTTTCAGTAATCTTTTTCTTAGAGTATATCCAAAATATTGGCTAAGTTTTTTCCTTTATTTTCATGAAATTATATATTTTTATGATAATAAATGATTAACGATTTTTCAGATATCAAGATTAAGTCTGTGGTACGTGGTGTCAATAACAATTTTAGGTCTGTTCACGTGTGACTATAAAGACATATTTTTTGAGGGGTAAGGTTATAAAAGGATTTTAATAACACTAAAATGTTTTAGGATAATAGGTTCACATCTATTTTCTGTTTGAACAAATAGGCATTGTGACTGGGGTCTCCAGTATTCGTGGGTAACTGGGGTCCGTAACGCCTTCTAAGACCGCTGGTCAAAAGAACCAGTATCACCTTACAGGCGCACATCTGTTTGTTTTCAGTGACTGACGCAAGTAGATATGCAGAAAACATGCCATTCACATGTAACCGTAGAAAAAAGCCAGATTTTGGGTCTGTTGCGAGAATCCCTTGAGAGGATTTCATTTGCAGAGCTGTTTTGTCTATTTTTGAAGTACAGCATACAGCTACTGTATATCATTAAGCCTGCCTGGGCCAGATACGTTTCCTGTGTCTAAAGTTTGCAGGAATTGTTTTTCTGGTTACACGGATCCCTGGAATAGTTATTTCAATTTCCGGCATTATTTCATTAGTACATTGTAAGCGTCCTGGTATGCAGCGCTGCAGAGGTGGCAAAATACAGGACACTTGAGTCCTATTTGGGGAAATGTTAACAGGACAAGTTTGACCTTGTTTTATGGATTACTAGTAAAAAGTAATGAGCTGAATTCTCAAAAAAACTGTGAATATATCTGACTAGGAAAAATTGCATCTGAAACGGTTAAGATTACCAAAAAAGGCCAACATCGGCAGTTCAAGTACGTTTGCCTATATTCGGCCCCTTCTTACTGGAAAGTTACTGTATGCAGACAGTGCGTATTTGCATGTAGATAGGCTATCCTGGCATTTTTACGTCCTAATGGCTTTAATACTTGGGTTTTTGGACTAAAACGACCACTTCCAAGATCAGAGAGCATCGTCGATCACAGCCGTTACTCCCAAGAGGCTGAACTTGCATCAAGTCCAGAGGATGTGCCTTAGATCGGCGTGGGAAGAACCCGATCCTTGAATCCGATCCTTTTCCAGGCTGGTGTTTCTGCGCAATTCCGGGCAAACGTGTGATTGCAGGCAGCCTAAATATGTGCAGACATAAGTAAGATTAGGCTGATTTGTAGGCATGATACTCCATTTATCTGAAGCGGATGGGCAATAACCGTATAAGCTCTAGACAGCAGAAGTAAAGTTGATGTGCTATCTCATGAAATATTGGCCGAAATTCAACAATGCACTTTCGATTGGAAAAGATTGCTTTAGTAGGGGGTGCACAATTATACATTTCAGTCAGATTACGAGTTTTGGCAAGAACGACCCAACTTAAAGACAAAAAGGATAGGTACTATGATTGGTATGATTGGCAAAATGAAGAAAGGAGAGCGTTAACCCAATCCTAACCCTATACATTGTTGTCGTTAGGTTTAACGTTCGTTGCCGGGTCGCAAAATGGTTTGTTGACCCGACAAATATGCGGATTTTGAGATTCAGTGGATCTATCTCACGCCGACCAAGATGCGCCATATCATTCCTAGCTGACCTCACCCAATTTTCTTCGAACCTTTAGTGGGAGTAAGAATGAGGCCCACTCTGCACGATCTTTCACTATCAAAGTAAAACGGATGCGTTTTGAAATGAATGCGGCGTCCTAATAGTTACCTCTTGGAAAGTTGCCATTTGAACTGACACTTCGGTCCTCCTACCGCAAATGAAATATTGTGTTAGCCTACTGGCCCTAACAAGCACATTGGGTAGAGTTAGGCTGTACGGTAGTTCCTTGAGTTGGGTCGCAACTAACATTCTTGCTCCGATTTCTTATACAGCCGCTTGTAAAAACTATACCCTGTAAAAAAAGAATTATGTAGTAGGCATTTTTCCATGGACTATCGGAATTCTTATAAATTCGAATATATTTTATAGGAAACATTATAAAAATACTCTTACGTGTTGGTTAATCCTGTGCGCAAAGCATACAACATGGTCCGTATCCGCTGCAGATGTTGTGCACCCTATCAGATATCGTCGTAGTAGCGTATAAAAAAAGTATGATTTTCTTTACATAGGAGATATACTGCTTGTAGTTTTGAAACCAGAGTTGAAATGTAACAGTAGGCCAGTTTCAAAATTATTCAACAAGTTAAAAAAATTTTACCGAAAAATACCCCTTCTTCTTCTTTTACTTTTGCAGAATGTGTACAAGAAAGAATCTTTTTACGCATTGTTTCTATAAAATATATTTGAATTGATAAGGACATCAAAAATCAATTAGAAAAAAATATCACTTCTTTAGTAATTAGGGGGTTTCGACAGATTTCAATGATTCTCTTGACCCAATTGCAAAACAATTCGGCAACCTCGATAGGTACCACCGCCACTTGGGCCCAATTCGAGTATCAGATGACTGACTGGCTCGAGCATAGAAGCAAACATGACACGCTAAAAGTCGTTGCTTGGAAGGTTGTCAAGTGACTGTCTAACTGGGCACTCTCATGATGGAGAGCCAGGTCTTGTCTCGAATCGGGCCCTTATGGTACGCCAGCTTAAGTGGAATCCTGAATAGGTTCAGTGAGCTGGCACGCGCAGACGGGTCGTTTGGCTTCGCCAGTCAATGTGTCCGATCCCGCTTCCAGCAGTCGTTAATTAGTCTTGCCATCGGACACAAGTGGGTGGTCAGTGTTCTTTGCCCACCTTGCTGTGGAGCCAACGGCGCAACGGCCAAGTGTAGAATGTTGAGGATGGATAAGGACGGCTGATACAACAAACGTTTCGAACCCTCGTCAGTCTTGATTGATGGGCACTTACGGTCACTTTTCGAAACATCCTCGCTCATTCGTGGCCTGGGGCTTACTCTCGAGCCACGCTGAGCTCGCGGTTTTGAGCCTCAGGGATTGCACAACCTGGAGTTGGGTATGGTTGGCTGATTAAGTCCGAGAGAAGACTGTTAGAAAGAAAGATTTCAATGCGACAGATTTAGGACCCGGAAATGTGATCTCCCTCTCCACCCCCATCTCCGGTAAAAAGGTGGTCTTATGCAAAATTCCAGGAAGCGCAATCATTTCTCAAACTTAACACCATACCTACCAGAACCTTCACCCACAAACTAACCCTAACCTTAACCCCAACCTAAGCCCTTATCTGTTGCAGCTGACATTTCGTATATTAGACTAACGCGTACGTCATATCAGCATGAAAATCTGAGCTGGGTTTTCTTTCACGGTACTATTCACAACTATTCAGAAAAAAAAACAGGGTAAAAACCATGACAGTGGGTACTCCCATCCAGCAGGTGGCTCAGCCAAATTCTGATTTCTGACTCCCGAAAGCACAATGATATATCGTAAGTGTAGTTTGCACACATCTACAAGAAAGATTTAACGTAACAGGGGTTTCCTTCAGACACAAGGACATATTCAAGTCACGAATGAGTGCAAAGGTTCGAGTCCCAGGAGAGTTCATGACCAAAGGCGAAGTTCGTTCGAGCAACGTAACTGTTTGGTTACTATTTTGAGTTTTCAAACTCCTGTCGGGTCCAGCGTCAGAGATGACAGCAGCCAAAACAAGGTGAAAATTAAAATGGGTACAAACCAATCAATGATCGCTGACTCAAGTTCGGAAGTGCCTTCGCAGGGACCTGTACACCGGTGCCAAATCGATACATCGATTGATTGAGTTCCCATCCGTGAACCAGGCTCCAAGCCATCCTCGGATCCTCTTATTTCCGGTGTAAGCGATTATCTTGACGGCTGCAAAGTTGGATTCATGGCCTGTTTCGTAGATATAGGTAGCTACTTGTAATAATTCTTCGCTCCGTCAACCCGTAAGCGCGATAGCCCCATCCGTTCAATCTGGTCTGTGCAAGTACAAGGGTATTTTAGTAATTAAATGCGATACACTACCCCATCACCCTGCTGCTTTGGGTCAGTGTGCAATGCCAACACCTAACCCGACAAAAATGCGCTCATTCGTTTCTGAGATGTTCGTAGTGTATGACAGAGAGTGTCATATCTTTGGTTATCTTCCTGATTGGGTTATCCGAGGCTGAACACATAAGCATCGGCTTATAAACGCCTTCGTATAGCCATTCCGCATAAATTGGTCATGGAGTTTTCGTGCCTCTGACGAGGCTCAGAGTTCACTCACAATCTAACACCTCAAGACTGTTCGAATTTGTTCCAGAAATTTACTTCACCTTTGCTGGAGGTACCTACGAGCAAGTCAAAGGAACTCCAAAGGGTTCTCCGATCTCCAGTTTGGTGGCAGAACTGGTCCTACAGGAGCTAGAAAACACTAAGAAGGAGACATGCTCAATAGAAGAAGAGCTTTTCTAGCCTGTCCTTTCGGATTCTCACTAGAATCCATCATCAGGGACAAAGATAATGGATGAGGGTGGATTCCAGTGAGAATCCATACCTTTAGGCTAATAAAACTCTTGTTCCATTGATCGTGTCTCCTTCTTTGCAACTACTTCCTGGAGCTCGCCTATTCGATTATTATAGCTAGAAAACACTGCTTGCCTCCAAATTGAGCCTGTATTTTGGCGCCATTACGTTGCTGCTATGATTCTGGATCCGTTTGAAGAGTGTTCTTGCACATCTTCGTTTGTGAGTCACGGATGGTTGCTGTAAAAGATGAGGAGTTGTGTGGTGTTCGTTGCTTTCTTTCAAACCATCTTTTCAATTTCACCGTTGGGATTTAGTTTGATGAGGACATCAAGGAAAGGTAGCTGCTGTTCTTTTTCCTCTTCAAGCGTGAGTTTTATGTCTCGACGATAAAAAAACTTGTCGTCAACGTAATGGCGCCATCTGTGTAACTGCGTCATTTGGATGCACGCGCTTGGGATATAGCGAGACGGACGCCCTATAAAATGCTAAGTGTATGATGACGGTGCGATATCAGGGTGAAAATGTTCCACATTCCCCGGGCTTCTATCTCCGTAGAACACGCCCTCTCAGGTACAACAAACATTTTGCCGCAGTGGACCACTCAGGATCTCAAATCCAATTTTACCTAGTGCACATCTAGGGGTTTTATCGTGTTCCCAAAGATTAATATGCCTGTAAGACTAGCCACTGTGTCCCTGCTGGCAGGGCTTGAGAGTCAGCTCAAAAGCACAACGGGACGAATGAGTGCCGTAACTGATCCATGTGCGCCACTCTTCCATTACTTATGTGCCCGTGCTTTCGTTCCAGTACCGATCAGAACTAACCATAGAGCACTGTCGATAGAAACGCGCAGGCGAGTTCAAGGAAGAAGTTGGCACGATTGTCCAACCAGAAGGTTTATCCGCCGGACGTTTCAGTCTTGCACACGGACTCAGCAGCAAATACTGCATCTGATATGCGTAATGTTTCGTACATGTATCCCAGTATTTGTAGGGTACTGTTGCTACGCCAGGGCATTGGTGTCTTTCCCCGGTGGAAGCAAAATATCCGCACCCATGGAGAACATTGCAGGCAAGGCCAACTGTCAAGCGGTAACCGTGGGTAGGACAGAACGATGAAGCAGAAAACCCGGGAAAATCACACAAACAACGTAGTTATCGACTATACATGAACTAAGTGGAACCCACGGCTTTAAGGGAAACGAAAAAAACTATCCCATGGACGAAGGGTAAAGGCATCGGCCTCGCGGATCGGTGCAAGTGAAAGTAAACCTGAACCGGCATCAAACGGAGCTAAATGGGAACGCAGATGGCAGAAGGACAAAAGGTAAACGCATGAAAATGAAATCACGGAGAGGAAAGTCAGAGCGAATGTTTTCAGTGGGTCCGGCTATTTTGCTTCCACCCTTTTCTTCCTCTGCTCCTGAAAACGCTACTGGGCTTGATGGTTGCAGTGTTATGAGTCCAAACACTGCTTAGATCCTACAGGTTGCATATGTTGTGATAATTGGTTGATTGCCCACAGGTGAGTAGATAATTGTTATTAACTTCATAAAACGGTTGTCTTTGGCGGGTAGGTTCACTGACCAGTAATTACACGCGCGCTCCTCGCATGGCTAATTAAGCTGTCGAGGCGAAATCTTGGAATAGCATACGGAGCCAGGAGTTCATTGCGCCTGGAAATCAACTGAAATCCGGAAAATCGGGAGTCAAGCAGTTAAAGGCTCATGCGGTTGTCACCACTCGCCAGAATTTGGCCTCATCGCACTTGAATGTAAAATCGGGTTACGTCATATGAACCGTGACCTCTAAGTCAGCGTCTTTCATCTTCAATGCTGCTGCTGTGTTCTCAGGCATCCCTGTTAGTTGAGATTCTCGGGTTTTTCCGGCCTATATGCTTTTCTCGAAATTGATTTATATCCAGTAAACGACTCCAAACGTTTCCTGTCATGGCAGTGGCATTTGAAGGTTTCTTGGGGTCAGCGTGGAAGTTTAAAGAAGGTGGGTGATGGAAGCCGAGACGTTCGCCAAAAGTGGCAGCTGGTGGAGTTTAGTCAATCGTCTCATTTGCGAATGCACTGACGGGTGAATTTGCGCAGATAGCCATTTGATTGAGCAATTATCAAAGATATTGTAATCCTTCAACCTTGTGTTCCGGCATACTGCAGTGCGACACTATGTTTTCGTTTTTACGTTCAAATGAAACGCAAACAAGTAAGGCAAACATAACTGTAAATATCGAAGGAACCACAAAAGTTGATCGTACTGTCTAAAATGCAGAGGGTAAGTTAAGGTAAGTAACAACAGGACAAGCGTTGATTTCAGGAAGGGGGGGGGGGGTTAAACTTAAACCTTGCCATACGCTAGCAAAAGTGCAACTTCGAATTTGGACCACGGCCATTCTATGCGAAATGGCTATCCGAAGGAGTTTATAAGCCGATGCCTATGTTTTCAGCCTCAGATGACCCAATCAGAATGATAACCAAGTATATGACACTCTCTGCTATATGTTATGGACCTCTCAGAAACGAATGAGCGCATTTTTTTCCGGATTTGGTGTTGGTATTGCACACCAGCCCAAGCTTACTATGTGCAGCAGGGTGATGAAAATCAAAGATCAACTAAACCCCAAAGAGCAATCTGGGGTAGTGTATCGCATTTAATTACTAAACTGTCCTTTTAAATACACAGGCCAGATTGAACCCATGCTGCTATCGCGCATACGTGAACATAAGTTGGCGGTTTGACGTGGCGACTAAGCATTACAAGTAGCTGTCTATACCTACGAAACGGACCATGAATTCAACTTCGCAGCCATCAAGATAATCGCCTAAGCTGGAAACAAGACGAGCCGAGGATTGATTGGAGCTGGTCTACGGATGGGAACTCAATCAATCGATTCATCGATTTGGCGCCGGCATGCAGATCCCTGCGAAGGCACTTCCGGACTTGCGTCAGAGACTATCGATCGGTTTGCACCCCCTATAATTGTCGCCTTTTTGTTGCTGCTGCCATCTCTGACGGTGAAACCCTACAGGCGTTTGAAAACTCGGTATAATAAACAAAGTGTTCCGCTGCTCGAACAGACTTCGTCTTTACCCTAGTAAGCCTATGCCGAGAAAATGTGGCATATGAAGTGGTCAGATGTTTGCACTCCAACCGCGAGGTTGTCACCTGTGTTGGCAATTCCTGATTACATGCATGGACTGCCGAACTGCGAGACTGTTGCCCCAATCAGATTTTAGAGGGATAGGGTTGATAGGACAGTCTTTACTGTAGCGAGGCTGCGCGCAAGCCGCTCGGAAGGCAGCATCGGCAATTGCTGCACCAAGCTCAATGCGTCCGTGCCTTGATCGCTTTTGACGAAGCCATAATGGCAAAAATATCGATTCGTGTCACGGCGTCCGCCAGCAGGAGGTTGAGACCCACGTGATTAAAGTAAACGATCGATGGCTGGGAGAGGTTGTTGCGTCTACCGGAGGCAACATGGTTACACAACTGTTCTAACGACAACGTGATTGGGCCCCCTTAGACCCTTGAAGGGCAACCATCTGAACCGAAGCTGGCAGCTGGGGAAGTTTAGGTAACTACTTAAGGATCCTTTTTCCGATCCTCCTCGCAATGGATGGTGAGGGAATGTCCATCTCTATTCTCTTCACCTCGATGTTCTGTACCTTTAAGCAGGGTTTGCAGGAACACGTAAATCTGTAAGAATTTCATATTAGCCTAGGTCAACCGAGCAAAAAGTCGCTGGCCAGGTATTCTTGCAAGAACGGCAGCCAAACTGCTTCCTCTGACGAAGCCCATGAACGACTATGTAATAGGCTCGTGAGTTACACTTTGGATCGAATGTGTATTTACCTTACAATGTCGAATATCTTAGCCGACTCAATGAGCTACAAAAACCTCTGATGCGAATCTATTGCATCTAGATCAGTTTGCCTCATTTGACAGGAATTTGGCCACTGTGTGAACTCTTATTTATCAACTTAGCAGATTTGGATAGATTGTTCTGAAAGTAAGACTACTGCCTTCATCAGATAACTGTCTGCCGAACTGCACATAAAGTTTAACATACTAGGATCACCCGAAGGTTACACGACATACTACGATCACCCGAAGGTTACGCGACAATTCGACTGTTGATTTTGACAATGGCCACCATATGCTCCACAGTATGGTGGTGCAGGGAGGACGACTTGCGCTGGATTTCAGTGAGATTAGACTTTCCTTGTACTCTCTGTTCCACTCCCTCACATGGGCCCACAGTATGAAAAAGATTGGTGATGGGAGAGGGAAGGTGACATAAGTTCGAAATTGCCACTTCAGTCTTCCACCTCTCTCTCCCCTTCACCTCCGGAAATATCTTTTATCTGATGATCCCTCGTCTCTCTGTCATCGCCTGCTTGGGTTCTAAACCTAAGTCGCGAACAAAACGCACACGCTTAACGTCGTACACAAATCCTGTACATAGCACACGATTTCATTCCTCATGTAATTGTTAACGACCTGATGATTAATTACTGAAAAAAATTGTTTGCCAGAGGACTTTTAAGTCAGGAGAAATCGAACTATGGCAATCCTCTGTGACAGTGAAGACTTTCGAATTCAGCTGTAACTGCTTGTTGCCTGCAGAAGGAAGGCTGACCAGTGGGCATTGCAAATTCACTTAGGTACACAGATACTTGGCACATCCGGTGACTTCAGTAAATATATTTCCTCCGCTCCAAAAGATAAGTTTACTATTTATATATTCATGGAACATACTGCCGAAGCAGGTTGCATGCGGTGGCGTGTCGGCTTTCCATAATGACATTTAAAACCATCTCTAACTCAAACCACTCAAACACTAACCTTTTTTTGTCATTTCTTTCCGTTGTTCATTGGAAGCCAGTTGTCTGAAATGAAAGCATATTCGCATTTGGTTTTTAAAAACATGAAAGAACTGTAAAAATTCGTGTTTTACTCGTTTCCTGTTATCTGCACTGTTCCATTCATCCACAGAAATGTATCGCAGCAGGCAGCACTGACCGCTTCAACCTTCTGGCCCGGTTCCGTAGAAGGAGATAAGAAGTGGGGCGTCAGTTGGGAGGATAGTTTATTCTGTACAGAACTATCGCAGGGGAAAAGTTGGCTGCCGAACGAGGGCACGTCCGACCGCCGCGTCTGCGACGTCCCTCAGTGTGCGAGACCGTGTGGTCGTCACAGGGCTTCCAGCGAGGTCAGATATGAGTCATCCTTGAAAATGATTGGCCGGTGTGGACAGCCAGTCCGTGTCGAGGACCGCACAGCCACTGGTGCGCAGTACATGTAGACGCGAGAGGTTCAGCGCTCAACCTGCCCAAGGCGTCAGACCGCATCTGAACGAGCAGCTATACCCCGCGAACATAATCAGTAAACTGACTGATGCGGGAGTATACATTAAAAAATATTCTTAATGTACTGGACTTTTCCCATGCAACATTTTCACTTGCTTAACACAGGAAGCTCACAGTTGGCAATGTAGTTCGGGGTGTTTGGAAGTTGCAATGGAATAAAATAATCCAATAATCTTTTTGCCGGTGGCTATCGTAAAGGTATAAATTAGCGTAATAATTCAAATTTGTGCGTTTACATTTGGGCTTAACTGGTAAAGAATGCTTTCTTCAGCCGATAACCTTCTGTGTTCTCGCATGTTTGTGTTCACTCGAGTAACCTTTCCTTCCAATTTGTTACAGTTTCTTCGGATCTAGTTTTATTTTACATTCTGCTTCATTCGTCCACGTAAATATATCTCATGCCTGATAAGATGGCTGACCGTATCTGAAAGAGCAGACATGTCCTGTGAAGAAGATCAATAAACTTATTGGTGATAGAGTGCAGATTCGAAATCAATCTTAAAGTACTGGACTTCTCCACCGCAGTGTTCAATTATTAAACGCAGGTGGTAATATAGTATAAGGATTTTGCAGTGGGATTAAAAAAATATCTTTCTACCATAAAGGTATAAATTAGCGTATAAACTGTAAGGTGTACTTCCACACTTGGTCTCGACCGGTAAAGAGTGCTTTCTTTAACCGATCTATCTTCTCGCAGCCTCATGTTCTTCTGCATAAACGTTTCCAAACACTACGCACAGTTTCTACTGGCATAGATTCAATTTCCGTTGGATGTTTACTTGAGAACCTTAAATCTGCGCCCCTTCGCTCGTTCAGTCACTCCGACAAAATGCAGGCGATCAGGTCGAACTAACATGGAAAGTGAGAGGTTCTGTAAATAATTTTTTTTGTCAGAAACATTTCTCGTTACCAAGTGCGAATATCAATGGTTTTCCACAGGTCAGACCCCAGTTCTTATGCCCCTGACTGTTTGGCTTAGAATGACTTTGAGTTTCTTAGACAAGCTCATACCGTAAATTAAGCCTTTAATTTAACAAAGAGAACGTTTCAATCACGTTCCTGACGGTAAAAATCCAGCGTTAATTAATAGAAAATATGTCATTTTGCTGCACAACAAGGGAAGACCGTATTTGGCCCAACAGATCCAAAATGAGATCCAAGGTTTAGGGTGGGAACTTTTGCTACATCCACCCTATCCATTGAATTGTGCGCCAACAGATTATCATTTGTTACTTTTATAAAAAAAAAACTTTTGAAACAATGGATGAGGTCAAAACTGGCCTCTTGGAATTCCTTAGATAAAACATTTCCTTTGATCAATACTGTATCATAAAGTTGGGTTCTAGATGGGCAACCATAAATGATAAGGAGGGTGATTATATGACGGACAAAAAAATTAAACAGCTTCCAGTAAACACATTGCTTCTCATTTTTTCGGTGTTCCTAAATATGCTGAAAACTCAGATGACTTGGGCACGCCCATCCACATAAGATAAGCATCATGCGTGACCTTTTAGTCAACCAATAAGATTTCCGGCTCTTTCGAAACCTTTAGGTATTTTAAAGACCAAATGATTCTAGCCCATCATTATCCTCAAATTCTCGGTTAAGGTTAGCAACAATTTAAACTTATTAACTTCGTAGAAGGTGAGGTATCGATAGAGATAAGGAAGACTATGATGGTCTTTTCTGGCCTAGTGGGCGTCATTAGTCAGCCTTATCCACCCCAGCTTCCCAGGACCCGATATTCCACCCGCCTTCCCCGTTCTTTTGTCATCGAAAGTCATGAGGTGTTGCATTCTGGTATTGAACCATGGTCCTGTAGTCCTGATGGTCGCGATCGGGAATATTAACGATGGTTGAAGGATATTCATCGATCAGGTTACTGGATTTTGGGGCTCAATCTTGTACCCTCGGAGGAAGTCGCCACGCGATCAGCAGTGATACAGCAGGCAATACCAAGAAATACAAGAGAGATCGGGATGGCAATTTCTGGCTCGTCGACCATCGAAGACCAGCCTTGTAAAATCCCGGGTTTAGAGGACCTGCGATTCTAGAGTTTGCCGGGAACAAAGCTGCCGTAATGGGCCTCTGACGCGAGTTAACAACGGTTAACGACACGGACGTTCCGAAATCAGCTGTCAGGTTGGATCTGCGTAAATGACGCTGTTCAAGCATTTGCTACAATCTCTCTCTACAGGCTTGTGCATCCATGTTCGCCCTTGAGATTCTTAGACCCTAGCAGGCATGTGCCTTTGCTCTGTCGTCTGTAGTCCATCCGTGAATCGCGCACGCTGATTGGCTGGCGACCACGGGGGATGGATTGTCACAATAAATGAGGAAATTCCAGGACTTACGTATGGAACATGGAGGACTCACTGATGGGCTGGATCAATCGCATTTTACTTTTAAAATCGCATAAAGCATGCGAATTATGCATTTTGACTTTTGGGCTTCTGCCTGTGTTCGGTTTTGCCGTTTCGAAAGGCTAAACGGCCCGCATCATGTCCAAACCTTCTAAAAATGGTCACCGGACTGTGTGGCTTTAGGTGTTTTAGAGATAGCCTTGAAAATATTACACAGGTGGCATTCCTAATTAGGATCAACACCATGGAGAGAGTGGAATGTGCAAAGTACAATATTAAAATCTTATTGGTTCAACTTGAGGTAGCTGTCATACCATCTTCACCTGGAGCCTTCTTCAAACTTTGACATTGTGCGTGTCTTAGATCTTCCAGGAGAAACTTGGATATAAACGAAAGGAATAGCAAATTCCGAACATGGGTTGGGGACGGGGTGGCACGCATAGGTGCAGGTTCATGCCGCCCCAGTCACTTGCTGTTTATGGCACTCCCAATCCGTGCGATCGGATTGTGGCGTGGCGGTACGGTCATGGGAGTCTTCCGCTGCACCAACCACCTTCACCCGACCCCACCTCTGATCTTCTTGACTCTTTCTTGACACCAGGCATAGGCGGGTAAGGGAAGGTAGGGTGCAGTAGCTGCAGCGCAAGGCTTCTATCACTTAAAACTAATCCACGCGAAAGTCATCGTCCCTGCACCACCATGCTATTGAGCATACGATGGAAAGCGTCGAACTACGACGGTCAAACTGTCTCTATGTCCTGTGTATAGTTTGGATTTTCATTTGCTCATTTTCGCACCGGGAACATCTCTGTCGCACCAGAGCACGCACTATTATTCGCATCCTATCATAGTTTAAGAGGTTTAACGACGTCACATGCGTGCAGTACAGTTGTCGGGCTCTGTCCCATTGGGTGTTATTTCGTTTACTCAATGACAGGGTGTCATCAAATGGTTGCCGAAATAAAACAACTATCATTACTGTCTATCGATCTAACGCACGCGTATGAACAGTCACCGTGGTTTATGCTTCACTCAGCCAAAATGAGGTGGGCTTGACTTGGGAGCCGTCGCTGATTTTAGGAATTTTCATTACTGCGCAGTTGCAAACATGCACCACGTTGAGCGGACAGGGAATTAAAACACTAATTTGGGGCGTGATTGACGAAGGTTACACGATCGGACTGAAAATGTATCGGCCTATCAACTTTCTAAGAAGGCAATTTAGGACATATCGGAAGCTGTGCAGAGTCACGGCAGAGTCACGCGCCGGGCAACAAGCCGATCCCGGCTGCGGAACGCGCATTCTAACTCAGGTAGCCAATTGGGTTGCGCCGGACCATCGAGCGCGCGCGATACTTTTGCTCACGCGTGCGGCGGATCGAAAATTCGAGATTTTCCCGTGAGGGGATTCTCGCGCACGAAACGGCCAGTCAACGACCGGCACACAATAGATCGGAAGGTTCTTGAATGCCCTTCACGATTTGGCACGCGATAGTCCGGAATGTTCCATAACGCTCTACGCTTCAAATAAATAAAGTGGGTTTTGGATAAGAGTAAAACTCCGTGTTCTCGCAGGCAGGGGATATAATGTGTGTTTACCGAACCCGTCAGGCCATAAACTTCAAATTGTGTTTTTCCTAGATTGGAAGCTCTGTATATAATAAACGCTTTCTCTGATTGAGTGTATGTTAAACAAGTTTAGCTCTATTAATATGCTGCAAATTTTTGTGTGTTCATTTGAATTCCACGGTCTCACGTACGGCCAAAAGATGCAAATTACTCCAATTTTTCCACAAGTTAAAATTTGGGCAAAAAGGCAACAGTGAGAGACCCGAATGTTGATGGAATAATCGACGTAGGAAAAAGGTAGAGAATTCACAAAATATGCCCAGGAAATTACGCAGTAGATGCCTGAGTGCTGAAGAGGAGGAAGATCAGTGACGTATTTCCATCGTTGATAGCGCCCCATTTAGTACAGTCATTAAAGCAAGCTCACACAAAATTATTCAGAAGATAGCAAAAGATGTAAATACCCCTAAGACAACTGTTAGTCGAAAACTCAGTTCAATCAGAGGCGTGAAAAACTTGGAAAACGGATGATACTCAGCAAATTTGTCGTCAGGAGGGGGTACTGCGCAGCAAAAGTGAAACATTTTCTGATTGGATCGTTACAGGTGTCAAACTGTGGATTCCGCATGATAAGCACTGACGACCAAATACTAATTCAACGCGAATGAAACTACTACACCCTTCCCCAAGCCGAAGTTTTTGGAAAAATGCCTGGAGGTGAATGTAAGGGGCTCTGTATGCCGGTGCCCGATCGATAAATCGATTTTTTGAAGTCCCATCCATGGACAAGGTATCATTGAATTCTCTGCTCGTCTGTCTTCCAGCGTTGGTGTGTGCCTTGACGGCTGCGAAGTAAAACACGTAACCTGTTTCCTAGATGTGGACAGCAGCTTGCGATAGCTCGTCGCCTCGTCACATCACCAACTTATGTTGACGTATGCGCGATCCCAGCATGTGTTAAGATAAGGAAAGTTTAGTCATTAAATGCGATACACTACCCCAGATTGCTCTTTAGGGTTAAGATGGTTTTTGACTTTCATCACCATGCTGCACATGGTATCATTGGGCAGGTGTGCAATAACAACACCTAATCCGGAAAAAAATGTGCTCACTCGTTTCTGAGACGTCCATAATGTATGGCAGATAGTGCATTTCCTTGGTTATCTTTCTGATTGGGTCATCCGAGGCTGAACACGTAGGCATCGGAGTATAAACGCCTTCGGATAGCCATTTAACATAGACCAGCCGTTGTCAAAATTCGAAGTTGCACTTTTGCACCGTTTAAGTCTAACCACCACCTTCCTGAAATCAACGCTTGACTTGTTGCTTCTCAAGGTAATTAACCGTCTGTATCCTGTTTTGATTAAAGCAACGTTCTTGTTGTCAATGTATTGCACTTGGGCAGCCTGCGCATAGATTGAGGGATCGCCAACACACAAAAGTCCGAAAGTCGATTTCGACGAAGTCCACCGTATGCTCCACACCAGGTGGTGCAGGGACTGTGACTTGCGCATGATGTAGTTTAAAGCGATAGTAGACTTGCGCTGCATCTACCGCACTCTCTCCTCCTCCCCCACCTGATCCCGGTGTCGAGACAGAGTCAAGAAAACCGGAGATGGGAGAGGGCACAGGTGGCTGGCGCGGCCGAAGCCACCCCTGCGCGTACCACCATACTAGGCTCCGATCCCACGTCGTGGGAGTGCCATAAAGGCCTTATAAGAATGAGCCATCAGCCTGACTCTCAGCCCGCCAGTCAGTCACTCCACACAAAACACACATTGAGCTGACCGCGTGGTCCGAGATATCCCATCAGTTGGCAACCTTCCAAGCCACGACTTTTAGCGCACCATGATATTTTCAAGTTCGTCAGATGGTGTATAGTGAGGAAAAGCTGGAATTATCGGATTATTGGTTCATTGCGTCCGAAGATGTCCGACCAGGCGGATTCGCGCGTGGAAGATGCATGTTAGAAGGGCCTGAGAATTGACGGTGTTGGTCCGGGGTGCTGGTGACTTTCGAGCCGCTCTTTTGGCCTTGGCGGTGGCTATCCGGTTGGTCTCATAGATTACTCAACCAGTCGTCACCGATCTTCTCCATGCCGGTGTATCCTGGGCGAGGTCCTCCCAGGTCACCGGTGGATCTGCATTTGCTTCAGAGATTTCTTCAAAGCGTTCTTATGGCTTCGTTTTTGACCTCCGTGTCGGCCAGCACCCGTAGCGACATCTCCGTAGAAAAGTCGTTTCGGTAGTCGCTCGTCCTTCATTCTTACCAGGTGGCCGTCCCATCGCAGATGCACTTGCCTCAGCATGGTGGGGATGCTAAGGATTCCGGTCCGCTCCAGGACTTTCGTGTCCGAGACTCTGTCTTGCCATGTGACCTTCAGTATTCGGCGGAGGCAGCTGAGATGGAGGTGATTCAACTTTCTGGCTTGGTTCGAGTAGACGGTCCAGGTCTCCTCTCCGTAAAGGAGTGTCGTCAAGACGACGGCCTTGTACATCTTCAGTTTGGTGTTCAAGTGAATACCGTGGCGATTCCACATGGAGGCCTGCAGCCGGCCGAAGGCCTGACTAGCTTTGCAGATTCGTTGGGCAACCTCGTCATCGATTCTCGTTTTGCGTGACAGCGTGCTTCCTAGATAAGCGAAGGTTTCCACATTTTGAGTTGAGCACCGTTTACATTGATTCGGGGAGCATTGTATTCCGCGCTGGGTGACGGCTGGTGCATGACAACCCTTTTGGCTGTACTGATTGTTTATCCAAAATCGGCGCCGCCTGCGGAAAAGAGATCCATGCTCCTTTGCATGTCCTACTCCGTCACGGTTTTAAGGGCGCAGTCATCCGCGAAGAGCAAGTCATGGACTGTAGTCGTAGACACATGCGTTGAAGCCTGCATACGTCGACTGTTGAGAAGGTGTCCATCAGTTCTATAGGCGATGCGGATCGCAGGCTGTTCATCACGGTAGGCGTCCATCAGCATAGCCGAGAACATGAGACTGAACAGGGTGGGAGCAATTATGCAGACCTGCCTAACTCCGTTGGTAACTGCGA
Organism: Schistocephalus solidus; assembly: GCA_017591395.1. Classification (NCBI taxonomy): domain Eukaryota; kingdom Metazoa; phylum Platyhelminthes; class Cestoda; order Diphyllobothriidea; family Diphyllobothriidae; genus Schistocephalus; species Schistocephalus solidus. The sequence continues at coordinate 38,830 of WEDG01001609.1, forward strand.
ATGCTTCGGACACCGTCCCATTGTTAGTGACGCACGCCGTCATCCCGTCATGAAGCTGACGCATCATGCGCGTGAACCGCTCAGGACAGCCGAATTTATGCATGACTTTTCAGTCCATCGCGATTCCCCGTGTCAAAGGCTTTCGTCAGATCCACGAAGGTAGTGTATAGGTGAGTTCGCATCTCCTGGCACTTCTCTTGTAGCTGGCAGGCGGCAAAGTTCATGTCGGTTGTTCCGCGGTGTTGCTCAGCAGGAGACGGTGTGCCGCACACGTTCGCAGAATAAGGAGGCCATTATCGTTAGGGCTACCGAAACAATCTGACGCGCTTTAATCTATCACGGTGCGCTTAAAGCCGTGGCTTGGAAGGGTGCCAACTGACAGGATAAATCGGACCACGTGATCAGCCAATGTTTGTTTTGCGTGGAGTGACGAACTGGTGGACTGATAGTCAGGATGCAATGGCTCCTTCTTAATGTGGTCTTAATGGCACTCACACGCCACGGGGATACGAGTCAGGTGTGGTGGTAGGCGCAGGGGCGGCTCCGGCCGCGCCAGCCACCTGCGTTCTCTCCCGCCTCCGGTCTTATTGACTCTGTCATGACACCGGGTTCAGGTGGGGCAGGAGAAGAGAGTGCGATAACTGCAGTGCAAGGCTATTATACTTAAAACTACTTCACGCGCAAGTCACCGGCCCTGCACCACCTGGTGTGGAGAAAACGGTGAATCTCACCTAAATCGACGGTGTAACTGTGGAGGCGATGCGGATCCCGGGGCGTTCTTCATGGCATGGCAGGTAACATGAGACTCAAGAGGGTAGGTGCAAGGACGCAGCCCTGCTTCACTCTGTTGGTGAATGCGAATGCTTCGGATACTGTCCCGTTGTCAGTAACGTGCGCCATTATCCCGTCAGTAAGCTGACGTACCGTATGGGTGAAACGTTCAGGACAGCTGAATTTCGGCATAATTTTCCATAGCCCGTCGCGATTCAACGTGTCAAAGGCTTTCTTCAGATCCACGAGGGTGGTGTAGAGGTGACTCCGCATCTCTTGGCACTTCTCTTGCAGCTGGCGAGCGGCGAAGATCATGTCGATTTTTCCTCGGTGTCGTCGGAAGCCAAATTGGCTTTATAAGAGCAGCCCTCGCTCCAAGTGAGCGTTCAGGCAATTTAGGAGAATGCGGGTGATCTTGCTGGTGATGTTCAACAACGAGATTCCTCAGTGGTTGTCACAGAGTTGGTGGTTCCCTTTGTTCTTGTAGACGCGGACAATGGTTGCGTCTTTGAAATCCTGAGGGACTTGCCCTTGGTGCCACATCTCCTTGAAGAGCACTCTGAATCGGTTCATCAGTTGGGGTCTGCTATGCTTGTAAATCTCAACAGGGATCACGTCCTAGCCAACTGCTTTCCCGCTGGAGAGTTGCTGCAAAGCTCTGATGGTTTCTGGAGAGACGGCGAGAGATCAAGGTTGGCGTTGATTTCCACTTCAGGCAGGCGATCGATGGCGGCGTCCGAGATGGTGGAGGGCTGATTGAGAACGCTTTGGACATGTTCTGCCCATCGCTTCAGGATTTGCGTCTTCTCAGAGAGTAGCGTCCTGCCTTCGGCACTAAGAAGAGGGACGGCGCATTTGACGGGAGGTCCATAGACAGCCTCGGTGGCGGCGAAGACGTTCTTCCATTCGTTTCGATCTGCTAACCCTTGGATTTCCTCTGCTTTGCGCGTCATCCAGGCATCCTGCATCTACCGCAGCCATCGGTTTACAAGGCTGCGACTTCGGTAGAAGGCTGTCTTGTTTGCAGCGGTGGGGCGATCGACGTAGGCTTTGTGCAACTGGTTCTTCTCGACGAGCAGAGCGTTGATAGCTGCGTCGTTGTCATTTAACCAGTCTTAGTGCTGACGACGTGCACGGCCGAGGACATCCAGGATGGTGGATTGGATGGTGTTCCTCAGTTGAAACCAGCTGTTCTCCACGGAGACGTGCACGTCGGCGACTGGAAGGTTGGCTAGTGGGTTGGTCAGTTCGTTGCTGAAATGGAGATGGTAAGCAGGCATATTCAAAAAAGCAGTATTCAACTTACATTGGGGTCGTCTGCGTGGTTGCAGACGAAGTCTCATCTTGGAGATGAAGAGGCTGTGATCCGTCCATCCGTCGACACCGGGGATCGCCTTTGTCACCAGCACGTCCAGTCAATTTCGTCTCCGGACGAGAACAGAGTTCAAAAGGTGCCAGTGATGATGGTGGCGAATTGTCTCCCCGAAGAGGCGGGCGGAGGCTCATCAGGCGATCATTGACAGGGCAGACGTCCCACGATGCCGTTCCGAATGGCAAAGGCGACACCAGCGTCGCGTCGCTCTGCCTTTGGCCAGCCGCTCCAGAAGAAGGTGTAGCCGGCACCCATCTCCTCCAGCTGACCCTGCTCAGAGAATCTGGTCTCTCTGAGAGCAGCAATGTCAACCTTGTGGCGCGCCAGTTCCCGAGCGACTAGCGACGTCCTCCGTTCCGGCCGGTTGCTCCTCCGATTGTCTAAAAGGGAACGAAAATTCCAGGCTGCTAGTGTGAGTGGACTCACCCGAGCAGCCTTGAGGGTATGGCGAGGGGGGTGGGGACGGGGGATATTGTTGTTTGTTTGAGTTTTACGACTGCGTAATTTTGCGATCTGCGAGCCGCGGCCGGCTTCAGAAGATGTGATAACCAGCATTTGCTTAGGGAACCTTTTCTAGCCCCCTGCTCCGTGAGGGATTAGTAGTGCTTTCCCTAAATAGGGCGGCTCGGACATCCCAGGCAGCTACTGAACTCAACTATGGGTCAGGTTTGGGTTATTGAGAGAACGAACGATTCGCCTGGGCCACCTACGTGATTGCATGTCACCGTCGTCGTAGGACATTTTCGACCGGGGGGGGGTGAGGGGTGAGAAGCGAGGGATAAGGGTAGAAGAGTAAAGGAGAGGTGGAGACAGAGAGGAGGAAAGAAGGGTGAGAGGAGGGTGAGGCGTAAAAGTAGGAGGGGAGGGCCGGGAAGAGGAGAGGAGGGGACAAGGAGGACGGGAGAGTGGGAAGATCAGGAGGAAGGGAGCAGACGTACCGGGTGTGGAGACACGCACAACACCGGAGACCCTCACCTGGTGAGGCGGTTGCCTGCGGTAAGGCCGCTGGGAAGAACCAGCTTCGAGGAGCCACAGGTGAGACACACACACGATAGTTCGACCGTCGATTTCAACGATGTCCACCGTATGCTCCACACCAGGTGGTGCAGGGGCAGTGACTTGCGCGTGAATTAGGTTTAAGTGATAGTAGCCTTGCGCTGCAGCTACCACTCTCTCTCCTCCTCCCCAACCTGAACCCGGTGTCATGACAGAATCAAGAAGACCGGAGGCGAAAGAGGACGCAGGTGGCTGGCGCGGCCGGATCCGCCCCTGGGCGTACCACCACACCTAGCTCGGATCCCACGAAGTAGGAGTGCCATTAAGGCCACATTAAGAATGAGCCATTGCAGCCTGACTCTCAGTCCGCCAGTCAGCCACCCCACACAAAACAAACATTGGGCTGACCACGCGGTCCGAGTTATCCCGTCAGTTTGCAACCTTCCGATCCACGGCTTTTAGCGCACCGTGATAGTTTCAAGCGCGTCAGATTGTTTATAGTGAGGAAAATACGCTGAGCTCTCGACCTCACTCTCTCACCTACCCCCGTCAATCAGACCACTGTCCGAGCCGGTCAGTTGTCTGATGTGGAAGTTGGAGCAGCTGATGGTGACCTCGTCTACGTGTACTACGTACACGACCTGGCCCCCCAAACACAAGCACCAGGATATTCCCCAGCAGGGATAGCCAGAGGTCACGTTAAGAGGGAGCCATCGCAGCTGACTCTCAGACCACCAGTTAGTCACTCCACACAACCCACATTGGACTAACTGTGAGGTCTGAGTGTAATCGTCAGTTGGAAACCTTCCAACCACAGTGGTTAACGTTACCGCACACTCTTCTCCTCCCCCACCAGAGCCCAGTCTCACGACACAGGCAAGACGACCGGAGATGAGAGAGGTCGCAGGTAGCTGGCGCGGCCGGATCCGCCCCTGGGCGTGCCACCACACCTGGCTCGGATCTCACGGAGTGGAAGTGCCATAAAGGCAACACTAAGAAGGAGCCATTGCAACCTGACTCTCAGTCCGCCAGTCAGCCACTCCACACAAAACACACATTGGGCTGACCAGGTGGTCCGAGTTATCCCGTCAGTTGGCAACCTTCCAAGCCACAGCTTTTAGCGCACCGTGATAATTTCAAGCGCGTCAGATTGTTTATAGTGAGGAAAATACGCTGAGCTCTCGACCTCACTCTCCCCCACCCGTCAATCAGACCACTGTCCGAGCCGGTCAGTTGTCTGATGCGGAAGCGGGCGCAGCTGATGGTGACCTCGTCTACGTGTACTACGTACACGACCTGGCCCCCCAAACACAAGCACCAGGATTTCACACAACAGGGGATTGAATGGCTTACATCTCACATGTGTGAGATAGCCAGAGGTCACGTTAAGAGGGAGCCATCACAGCCTGACTCTCAGACCACCAGTCAGCCACTCCACACAACACACATTGGACTAACTTCGAGGTCTGAGTGTAATTGTCAGTTGGCAACCTTCCAACCGTGGCACTCAACGTAATCGCACTCTCTTCTCCTCAGGCACATGAGCCCGTTCTCATAACACAGTCAAGAAGACCGGAGATGGGAGAAGGCACAGGTGGCTGGTGCAGCCGGAGCCGCCCCTCGGCGTACCACCACACCTAGCTCGGATCCCACGGAGTGGGAGTGCCATAAAGGCCACATTAAGGAGCCATTGCAGCCTGACTCTCAGTCCACCAGTCAGCCACTCCACACAAAACACACATTGTGCTGACCATGCAGTCCGAGTTATCCCGTCAGTTGGCAACCTTCCAAGCCACGGCTTTTAGCGCACCGCGATAGTTTCAAGCGCGTCAGATTGTTTATAGTGAGGAATATGCGCTGAGCTCTCGACCTCACTCTCTCCCCCACTCCCACAATCAGACTACTGTCCGAGCCGGTCAGTTGCCTGATGTGTGAGTGGGCGCATTGGCTGACGGATCGGCGTACCCGTCTTCGCGCGCCACAGCACGACCTGGCCCGCATAACGCTCCAGACCCTGGTTCACCAGTCTCTGTACGACGGATTCGCAAGTGACCGACCAGGCCGATGCATGAGGTGAGTGTGTGGTCGCAATGAGGACAGTGGTTGAGCTTCCGCGCTTGCTTTTGGTAGATCGTCCACGTCTACGCTCCATACAACAGCGTCGGCAATATGACAGCTTTGTACATCTTGAGTTTGGTGCTTAGGTGGAGACCATGTCGATTCCTAACCACATTTTGCATGCGTCCAAAGTCTTGACTGGCTTTAGCGATCCAATGGGCGATCTCATCGTCAACTTTGGTGCTGCGTGAGAGATTGCTGTCTAGGTACGTAAAGGTATCCACAGATTTAAGTTGGGCGCCATTGACATTGATGTGAGCTGTGGTGTAGAGAGTGTTGGGCAACGGTTGATGCATCACAACCGTTTTCACAGTGTTGATGCGAAGTCCGAAGTTGCCACAGGCGGTAGCGAAGAGGTCCATGCTCCTTTACATTTCCTCTTCTGTCTTTGTATTGAGTGCGCAGTCGTCAGCGAAGAGATGTTCCAACCTGACTCTCCAGTCCGCCAGTCAGCCACTCCACACAAAACGCACATTGGGCTGACCACGCGGTCGAAGTTATCCGTCAGTTGGCAACAGCTAACCACGGCTTTTAGCGCACCGTGATAGTTTCAAGCGCGTCAGATTGTTTATGAAGATGTAGGAACATGCGCTGGGCTGTCGACCTCACTCTCTCCCCACCCCCACCAGTCGTACCTGTCCGAGCCGGTGTTGCCTGATGTGGGGAGTTGGCACTACTGCTGACGGATCCGGCGTACCCGTCTTCGCGAGCCGCAGCACAGCGACCTGCATAACGCACACACCGAGCCATTTCACAAACTCAGGGGATATGGAGCAGCCATCGCCGTCTGACTCTGAGTCCACTGGTCAGCCACTCGACACACACAGCACATACACTGAGCCGGCGGCGTGGTCTGGTGGAAGCGTCAGCTGGCAGACATCAGCCACCGGTTTCGAGGAAACCGTGATATGCTCTGGTAAATGGTGATTTTGAGGGGTGTTGTCGATGTATTGGTGTGGAGTAGTGTGTGCTGATGTAGCTTAGCCTCCGGTGGTTAGCGGAGGTTGTCGTTGAGCGCATGTGTCCTAAGAGGCCCATGCGGTGTGTAAATGTGCGGGAGCAAGTGAGGGGCAGTGAAGGCGGGCGCGTCGGTCGACGCTGTATGTCGAGCCCCAGGCACTGGTTCACCAGCCTCCGTGCGATGGATTCGCAGGTGACCGGCCGAGGCCGATGCGTGAGGTTGAGAAGTTGCGGGCGCAATTGTGGGCGGGGAGAAATCGGTAGAGGCTGGGCGATGTCATTCATGTGGTAGTGGGGAATTGGCAGGGGCGCTAAGAATGGCAGGAGCGGAGGGTGTGAATGGTGTATCGGTGTTGTCGGCATTGTGGTAATT
>WEDG01001611.1:0-17899 GCA_017591395.1 Schistocephalus solidus
AAATTGTTGTTCACCTGTCAAAAGCACCACGAATTAAATATTACTGCGCCGCCTCGGTGGGGTTGGTTGCGGCTGGCTGATGATTGCTTATCACGCAAAAGTGGCCATTTTAGTCTTCCTCTTCGTTGTTGGCATTATAATTCTGTCTAAAGCATGAGACAGTCTGTGGCTGTCGGTAGAGCTTTTGAGTGAGCCCAAAGTCAAAACGTGTCGAGAATGTCCTCTAAGGCATAGGTTAACGCTCATATGATTTACTTATATAACAAATTGGAATCAGCAAGTCAACATGCTCGTGTTGGAGTTTGAATCGCTTTGAGTGTCGATCCAACGTGTCGTCTGTCCGCTGGGGTTAGTGATGGCTGGCTGATGATGGCTAGTAAGCCAGAAGTGGCTATTTCAGTTTCCATTTACTTTGTCGACAATATGATTCTGTCTTTGTCACAAGCCAGCCTGCGGTTGCTAGCTTGGCTCTAAAGAGAACCTTAACGCACAATGGTACGAATGAATTCCCTCACACATCAGTGTGCGCCCATCTCACATTGTTAAGATACCCAAACTGAACTGGCAAGTTATCGTGCTCGTGTGGCAGTTTGGTGATCAATTGTAGATCATTCGACTCAATAACCACACGTGTCGGGTTTGAATCCAAGGTGGACCAAACTAGGGATTACGTATGACTAGCTGATAACGGCTTATATGCCAGAAATACCCACTCCTGCCTCCCTTGTCTTTGTCAGATTCAACGTTGTCAACATATGTTTCACGTCGCTAAGCTACCGACTGCGAGGGCTCCAAAGCGAGCTTTAGGGCAACACGAAACATAAATGTTCCTTAAGCAAATCGGTGGGCCACACACTATCATAATATTCCCGATCGCAACCTACAAAACAACGTGCCAGTGGCTCAATGGCAGTGCGTTTGACTAAATTAACAATGGTTGTGGGTTCGAATCGTAGGTTTTTCAAACATGGGATTAGGTATGACTGGCTGATGTCAGCTAACTTGCCTGAAATGTCCCTTCCAGTCTATCTTGTCTCTGTGGGTTCCACTTTGTCAACATATGCTACACGTCTCTATGCGACCGCCTGCGATGGCTCCAAAGCGAGCTTTAGGGCCCAACGGAACATGCATGTTCTTTAAGCAGATTGGTGAACTGCACACTAACGTCATATTTCCGATCGCAACCGACAAAACAAGGTGCCCGTGGACCGTGGACATTCGACTCAATTACCAAACGTCGCGGGTTTGAATCCTAAGTGGTACACACTAGGGATTGGGTATAACTGGCTTATGACGGCATTAATACTGGAAATGGCCATTCCGGTCTTCCTTGTCGTCGGTTCCCCTTTGTCAACATATGCTACCCGTCACTATGCGACCGCGAGCGAGTTCTACAAAGTGAGATCCAGGGCACAATGGAACATACGTGTTCCTTTAGCAGATCGGTGAGCCACACACTATCATCATGTTCCCGATCGCAACCGGCAAAACAACGGGCCCGTTACTCAACGGGAGAACATTTGACTCAATTACAAAACTTTGCGTTCTCGATTCCCGGGGGATCCGCACTAGGGATAGGATATGACTGGCTCGTGATGGCTTATATTCCAGAAATGACCATTTCAGTATCTCTTGTTTTAGTCGGTTCCACTTTTTCCAACATATGCTACGCGACGCTACTCGACCGCCTGCGAGTGATCTCAACTGAGCTCCAGGGCACAATAGAATATTAATGTTCCATAAGCAGATCGGTGAGCCGCACACTATAATCATATTCCCGATCGCAACCAAAAAACAACGGGCCCGTTGCTCAATGGAAGTGCGGTTGACTCAATTAACAAAGTTCCCGGTCCGAATCTAGGTTGTCCACACATGGGATTGGGTATTACTAGCTGATCACGGCTTATATGCCAGAAATGGCCATTCCGGTCTCCCTTGTCTTTGTCGGTTCCAATTTTGTCAACATATGCTACACGTTACTATGCGACTGCCTCCAAGGGCTCTTAAGCGAGCTTCAAGGCCCAACGGAACACACATGTTCCTTAAGCAGATCAAAGAGCCGCACACTATCATCATATTCCCGATTGCAACCAAAACAACGGGCCTTGGCTAAATGGTAGAGCATTTGACTCAATTATCAAAACCTCGCGGGTTCGATTTACAGGTGGTCCCGACATAGGGATTGGGAATGACTGGCTGATGACGGCTAATATGCCAGAAATGGCCATTCCGGCTTCCTTGTCTTTGAGGGTTCTACTTTGTCAACATATGCTACACGCCGGTATGCAACCGCCTGCGAGAGATCTCAAGTGACCTCCAGGGCACAACGGAACATAAATGTTCCCTTAAGCAGATCGATGAGCCGCACAATATTATCATATTCCCGCTCCCAACCAAACTAAAACTAACAAAGGCCGGTGGCTCAATAGTAGTGCATTTGAATAAATTACCAAAACGTCCCGGGATCAGAATTACATATGAGCAACACTTAATAATGAGAATGACTGGCTGATGACGGCCAGTAAGCCAGAAATGGCCATTCCGGTCACCCTTGTCTCTGAGGGTTCCACTTTGTCAACATATGCTACACGTCACTATGCGACCGCCTGCGAAGGCTGTGAAGCGAGCTTCAGGGCATAACGGAATAAACATGTTCGTTAAGCAGATCAGTTAGCCGCACACTATCATCATATTCCCGATCGCAACAAAAAAACAACGGGCCCGTTGCTCAATGGTAGAGCGTTTGACTCAAGTTCCCAAGGTGTCGGGTTCAAATCCAAGATGGTCCCCAATCGGGATTGAAAATGAATGGCTGATAACGACTATTAAGCCAGAAATGGCCATTCCGGTCTTCCTTGTCGTGGTCGGTTCCTTTGTCAACATAGGCTACCCGTCACTATGCGACCGCGAGCGAGTTCTACAAAGTGAGCTCCAGGGCACATTGAAACATACGTGTTCCTTTAGCAGATCGGTGAGCCACACACTATCATCATGTTCCCGATCGCAACCGGCAAAACAACGGGCCCGTTACTCAACGGGAGAACATTTGACTCAATTACAAAACTTTGCGTTCTCGATTCCCGGGGGATCCGCACTAGGGATAGGATATGACTGGCTCGTGATGGCTTATATTCCAGAAATGACCATTTCAGTATCTCTTGTTTTAGTCGGTTCCACTTTTTCAACATATGCTACGCGACGCTACTCGACCGCCTGCGAGTGATCTCAACTGAGCTCCAGGGCACAACAGAATATTTATGTTCCATAAGCAGATTGGTGAGCCGAACACTATAATCATATTCCTGATCGCAGCCAACAAAACAACGGTCCCGTGGCTCTATGGAAGTGCGGTTGACTCAATTAACAAATGTTCCCGGTCCGAATCCTAGGTTGTCCACACATGGGATTGGGTATTACTAGCTGATCACGGCTTATATGCCAGAAATGGCCATTCCGGACTCCCTTGTCTTTGTTGGTTCTAATTTGTCAACATATGCTACACGTCGCTATGCGACTGCCTCGTGAGAGATCTCAAGCGAGCTCCAGGGCCAACGGAACATACATGTTCCTTAAGCAGATCGAAGAGCTGCACACTATCATCATATTCCCGATCGCAACAAACTAAACAACGGGCCGGTGGCTCAATGGTAGAGCATTCGACTCAAATTACAAAACGTCGCGGGTTCGATTTACAGGTGGTCCACACAAGATATTGGGTATGACTGGCTGATGACGGCTAATATGCCAGAAATGGCCATTCGGACTCCCCTTGTCTTTGTTGGTTCTACTTTGTCAACATATGCTACACGTCGCTATGCGACCGCCTGCGAAGAGATCTCAAGTGAGCTCCAGGGCACAACGGAACATACATGTTCCTTAAGCAGATCGATGAGCCGCACAATATTATCATATTCCCGCTCCCCAACAAACTAAACAACAAGCCCGGTGGCTCAATGGTAGTGCATTTGAATAAATTACCAAACGTCCCGGGATCGAATTACATATGAGCAACACTTAATAATGAGAATGACTGGCTGATGACGGCCAGTTAACCAGATATGTCCATTCCTGTCCATCTTGTCTCTTTGGGTTCCACTTTGTCAACATATGCTACACGTCACTATGCGACCGCCTGCGAAGGCTGTGAAGCGAGCTTCAGGGCATAACGGAATAAACATGTTCGTTAAGCAGATCAGTTAGCCGCACACTATCATCATATTCCCGATCGCAACAAAAAAACAACGGGCCCGTTGCTCAATGGTAGAGCGTTTGACTCAAGTTCCCAAGGTATCGGGATCAAATCCAAGATGGTCCCCAATCGGGATTGAAAATGAATGGCTGATAACGACTATTAAGCCAGAAATGGCCATTCCGGTCTTCCTTGTCGTGGTCGGTTCCAATGTTGTCAACATTTGCTGCACGTCGCTATGCGAAAAGCCTGCGAAGTCTGTCAAGAGTGAGCTCTTAGGGCACAATGGAATATTAATGTTCGTTAAGCAGATCGGTGAGCCGCACACTGTCATCATATTCCCGATCGCAACCAAAAAACAACGGGCCCGTTGCTCAATGGTAGGGCGTTTGACTCAATTAACAAAGGTCGCGGGATCGAATCCTAGGTGGTCCACAAATGGGATTGCGCATAAATGGCTGATGACGGATAATTAGCCAGAAATGGCCATTTCGGTCTCCCTTGTCTTTGTCGGTTCCATTTTGTCAACATATGCTACACGTTACTATGCGACCACGAGTGTGTGCTCTAAAGTGAGCTCCAGGGCACAATGGAATGAACATGTTCCTTAAGGAGATCGCCGAGCCATCATCCTTATCGCTATGCGACTGCCTGCGATTGCTCTTAAGCGAGCTCCAGCACACAACGTAAACGTTACGATCCTTAAGCAGATTGGTGAGCCGCAAAATCTCTTCATATTCCCGATTGCAACCAACAAAACAACGGGCCCGTAGCTAAATGGTAGAGCATTCAACTCAATTATCAAACCTCGCGGGTAAGAATCACAGGTGAGCGAAATTTGGGAATGGGAATGACTGGTTGATGACGGCTTGCTAGCCAGAAATGGCCATTCCGGTCACCCTTGTCTCTGAGGGTTCTACTATGTCAAAATATGCTACACGCCGGTATGCAACCGCCTGCGAGGGATCTCAAGTGACCTCCAGGGCACAACGGAACGTAAATGTCCCTTAAGCAGACATATGAACCGCACACTATCATCATAGTCTCGATCGCAACCAATAAAATAACGGGCCTGTGGCTCAATGGTAGTGCGTTTGACTCAATTATCAAACCTCGCGGGTTAGAATCACAGATGAGCGAAATTTGGGAATGGGAATGACTGGTTGATGACGGCTTGCTAGCCAGAAATGGCCATTCCGGTCACCCTTGTTTCTGAGGGTTCCACTTTGTCAACATATGCTACACGTCACTATGCGACCGCCTGCGAAGGCTGTGAAGCGAGCTTCAGGGCATAACGGAATAAACATGTTCGTTAAGCAGATCAGTTAGCCGCACACTATCATCATATTCCCGATCGCAACAAAAAAACAACGGGCCCGTTGCTCAATGGTAGAGCGTTTGACTCAAGTTCCCAAGGTGTCGGGTTCAAATCCAAGATGGTCCCCAATCGGGATTGAAAATGAATGGCTGATAACGACTATTAAGCCAGAAATGGCCATTCCGGTCTTCCTTGTCGTGGTCGGTTCCCCTTTGTCAACATAGGCTACCCGTCACTATGCGACCGCGAGCGAGTTCTACAAAGTGAGCTCCAGGGCACATTGAAACATACGTGTTCCTTTAGCAGATCGGTGAGCCACACACTATCATCATGTTCCCGATCGCAACCGGCAAAACAACGGGCCCGTTACTCAACGGGAGAACATTTGACTCAATTACAAAACTTTGCGTTCTCGATTCCCGGGGGATCCGCACTAGGGATAGGATATGACTGGCTCGTGATGGCTTATATTCCAGAAATGACCATTTCAGTATCTCTTGTTTTAGTCGGTTCCACTTTTTCAACATATGCTACGCGACGCTACTCGACCGCCTGCGAGTGATCTCAACTGAGCTCCAGGGCACAACAGAATATTTATGTTCCATAAGCAGATTGGTGAGCCGAACACTATAATCATATTCCTGATCGCAGCCAACAAAACAACGGTCCCGTGGCTCTATGGAAGTGCGGTTGACTCAATTAACAAATGTTCCCGGTCCGAATCCTAGGTTGTCCACACATGGGATTGGGTATTACTAGCTGATCACGGCTTATATGCCAGAAATGGCCATTCCGGTCTGCCTTGTATTTGACGGTTCCAATTTGTCAACATATGCTACACGTCGCTATGCGACTGCCTCCAAGGGCTCTTAAGCGAGCTTCAAGGCCCAACGGAACACACATGTTCCTTAAGCAGATCAAAGAGCTGCACACTATCATCATATTCCCGATCGCAACCGAAAAACAACGGGCCATTGGCTCAATGGTAGAGCATTCGACTCAATTACAAAACGTCGCGGGTTCGATTTACAGGTGGTCCACACAAGATATTGGGTATGACTGGCTGATGACGGCTAATATGCCAGAAATGGCCATTCCGGACTCCCTTGTCTTTGTTGGTTCTACTTTGTCAACATATGCTACACGTCGCTATGCGACCGCCTGTGAGAGATCTCAAGTGAGCTCCAGGGCACAACGGAACATACATGTTCCTTAAGCAGATCGATGAGCCGCACAATATTATCATATTCCCGCTCCCAACAAACTAAACAACAAGCCGGTGGCTCAATGGTAGTGCATTTGAATAAATTACCAAACGTCCCGGGATCGAATTACATATGAGCAACACTTAATAATGAGAATGACTGGCTGATGACGGCCAGTTAACCAGATATGTCCATTCCTGTCCATCTTGTCTCTTTGGGTTCCACTTTGTCAACATATGCTACACGTCACTATGCGACCGCCTGCGAAGGCTGTGAAGCGAGCTTCAGGGCATAACGGAATAAACATGTTCGTTAAGCAGATCAGTTAGCCGCACACTATCATCATATTCCCGATCGCAACAAAAAAACAACGGGCCCGTTGCTCAATGGTAGAGCGTTTGACTCAAGTTCCCAAGGTATCGGGATCAAATCCAAGATGGTCCCCAATCGGGATTGAAAATGAATGGCTGATAACGACTATTAAGCCAGAAATGGCCATTCCGGTCTTCCTTGTCGTGGTCGGTTCCAATGTTGTCAACATTTGCTGCACGTCGCTATGCGAAAGCCTGCGAAGTCTGTCAAGAGTGAGCTCTTAGGCACAATGGAATATTAATGTTCGTTAAGCAGATCGGTGAGCCGCACACTGTCATCATATTCCCGATCGCAACCAAAAAACAACGGGCCCGTTGCTCAATGGTAGGGCGTTTGACTCAATTAACAAAGGTCGCGGGATCGAATCCTAGGTGGTCCACAAATGGGATTGCGCATAAATGGCTGATGACGGATAATTAGCCAGAAATGGCCATTTCGGTCTCCCTTGTCTTTGTCGGTTCCATTTTGTCAACATATGCTACACGTTACTATGCGACCACGAGTGTGTGCTCTACAGTGAGCTCCAGGGCACAATGGAATGAATATGTTCCTTAAGGAGATCGCCGAGCCATCATCCTTATCGCTATGCGACTGCCTGCGATTGCTCTTAAGCGAGCTCCAGCACACAACGTAAACGTTACGTTCCTTAAGCAGATTGGTGAGCCGCAAAATCTCTTCATATTCCCGATTGCAACCAACAAAACAACGGGCCCGTAGCTAAATGGTAGAGCATTCAACTCAATTATCAAACCTCGCAGGTTAGAATCACAGGTGAGCGAAATTTGGGAATGGGAATGACTGGTTGATGACGGCTTGCTAGCCAGAAATGGCCATTCCGGTCACCCTTGTCTCTGAGGGTTCTTCTATGTCAAAATATGCTACACGCCGGTATGCAACCGCCTGCGAGGGATCTCAAGTGACCTCCAGGGCACAACGGAACGTAAATGTCCCTTAAGCAGACATATGAACCGCACACTATCATCATAGTCTCGATCGCAACCAATAAAATAACGGGCCTGTGGCTCAATGGTAGTGCGTTTGACTCAAATAACAAAGGTCGCGGGTTCGAATCCTAGGTGGTCCACAAATGGGATTGGGCATAAATGGCTGATAACGGATGGTTAGCCAGAAATGGCCATTCAGTCATCCCTTGTCTCTGAGGGTTCATCTTTGTCACAATATGCTACACGCCGGTATGCGATCGCCTGCGAGGGATCTCAAGTGACCTCCAGGGCACAACGGAACGTAAATGTTCCTTAAGCAGACATACGAACCGCACACTATCATCATATTCCCGATCGCAACCTGCAAAACAGCGGGACCGTGGCTCAATGGTAGTGCGTTTTACTCAATTAACAAAGGTTGCGGGTTCGAATCCTAGGTGGTACATAAATGGGATTAGGTATAACTGGCAGATGGCATATATGCCAGAAATGGCCATTTCAGTCTCCTTTATCTTTGTGGGTTTCACTTTTTGAACATATGCTAAGCGTCGCTATGCGACCTCCTGCAAGGGCTTTTAAGTGAACTGCAGTGCACAACGGATCGTACATGTTCCTTAAGCAGAAATTTGAGCCGCACACTATCATCATATTCCTGATCGCAAGTGACAAAACAGCGGGCCATTTGCTTAATGTTCGACCGTTTGAATCAATTACCAAAGGTCCTGGGTTCGAATTCCAGATAGTCAACCCTTGGGATTGGGTTTGAATGGCTGATGACGGATAGTTGGCCAGAAATTTCCATTCCGTTCTTTCTTGACTTTGTGGGTTCCACTTTGTCAACATATGCTACACGTCGCTATGTGACCACCTGCGAGGTCTCTAAAGTGAACATCAAGGCACAACAGGAAAAAACCTGTTCTTTAAACAGGTGGGCGAGCCGCACATTTTCATCATATTGCGATTGCAAAAAAAAAACAACGGGCCCGTGGCTCAATGATAGTGCGTCTTACTCAATTAACAATGGTCAGAGGTTTGAATCCAAGGTGGCCAACACATGGGATTGACTGGCAGATGATAATTTATTTGCACAGAAATGGCCATTCCGGTCACCCTTGTCCTTTTCGGTTCAACTTTGTCAACATATGCTACACGTTGCTATGCGACCACCTGCAAGGGCTCTCAAGTGAGTTCCAGGGCACAACAGAACATACATGTTCCTTAAGCAGACCAATGAGCCGCATACTTTCATCCTACTCCAGCTCACAACCGACAAAACAATGGGCCCGTTGCTCAATGGTAGAGCGTTTGACTCAATTAACAATTGTCCCGATCGAAACCGGCAGGACAACGAACTCGTGGCGCAGTGGGTATAGCGTTGGACATTTGCCCCATAGGTCACGTGTTCGAGCCTAGGTCGCCACAGCGCCTGGGGTTGAGTATGGCTGGCTGATCAAGGCTAATAAGCCAGAAATGGCCATTTCATTCTCCCATGGCTTTGTCGGTAGTATCATACTGCCTATTTCACAAGCTGCCCTGTGGTTGCTGGCGGAGCTCGAGAGTTAACCCCAACGCACAACGGGACGTGTGAGTCCTGTTATAGATCAGTGAGCGCAACACATCCAATGCTTATATTCCCGATCGAAACCAGCAAGACAACGAGCTCGTGGCGCAGTGGGTAAAGCATTGGACTTCTGCCTGACATATTCGAAATCGAGGCTCAGATGGCGTAGCGCCTAACGTTGGGTATGCATGGCTGATGACGGCTCATAAGTCAGAAATGGCCATTCCATTCTCCGTTGTGTGTGTCGGTAAAATCATTTAGCCTAACTCACTAGTTGCTGATTGGCTGCCGGCGGGGCTCAAAAGTTCATCCCAAGGCACAACGGAACGAATGAGTCCTGTATTTGATCGGTGAGCGCCCACCTACCGTTCTTTATATTCCAGAGAAAAACCTGCAAAACAACGAGCTCTTGGAGCAGTGGGTAAAGCGTTGGATCTCTGCACAATAGTTCGCGTGTTCGAGCCATGGACACCGTAGCGCCTAGGGTTGGTTATGGCTATATGATGACGGCTAATAAGTCAGAAATGGCCATTCCGTTCTCCCTTGTGTGTGTCGGTTATATCATTCAGCCTCTATCGCTTGTTGCTTTTTGGGTGCTGACAGTGCTAAAGAGTTAATCCCAAGGCACAACGGGACGAGTGAGAACTGTATCCGATCAGTGAGCGCCCAACTACCAATGGTTATATTCCCGATCAAAACCGTCAAAACAACGAGCACTTGGCGCAGTGGCTAAAGTTTTGGACTACTGCACAACAGGTATGGAGTTCTAACCTCGTTGAGCGCAGCGCCTATGGTTAGGTATGGTTGGCTTATGACGCCTAATATGTCAAAAATGGCCACTTCAGTCTCCTTTTTGTGTTTCAGTTATATCATTTAGCCTATATTACTAGCTTCTCTGTAGCTGCTGGTGGGGTTCAAGCGTAAACTTCAAATTAAACGGGACGAGTGAATCCTTTAACAGATCGGTTAGCGTCCAACTACAATTGTTAATATTCCCGATTGAAACCTGCAAAACAACGAGCTCTTGGCGCAGTGGGTAGTGCATTGGACTTCTGCACAATAGGTCGCGAGTTCTACCCTTGGGCGCCGTAGCGCCTAGGGTTGGGTATTGCTGGCTGATGATGGCTAGTAAGTCAGAAATGGCCATTCCAGTCTCCCAAGTGTTTGTCGTTAATATCATTCTGCCTATTTCAATAGCTGCTCTGTTGCTGCTGGCAGGCCTCGAGAATTAACCCCAAGGTTCAATGAGACGAATGAGTCCTGTAAACGATTAGTGAGCGCCTTACTGGCATGTTTAATATTCACGATCGCAACAAGCAAATAAACGAGCTCTTGGCGCGGTGGGTATAGCATTGGACTTCTGCACAACAAGTCAAGAGTTCGAGCCTCGTATGGCTGGCTGATGACGGCTGATAAGTTGGAAATTGCAATTCCAGTCGCCCTTGTGTGTGAATTATATCATTAAGCCTGTATCACTAGCTGCTCATTGCTTGATGGCGGGGTTCGAGAGTTAACCCCAAGGCCCAACGTGAAGAGTGAGGCCTGTAACCGATCAGTGAGCGCTAAATTACCATTGTTTATATTCGTGATCGAAACGGGCAAGACAACGAGCTGTTGGCGCAGTGGGTAGAGCGTTGGTGTTCTGCACAATAGGTCGCGAGTTCGAGTCTTGGGCGCCGTAGCGCCTAGGGTTGAGTATGGCTATCCGATGACGGCTAATAAGTCAGACATGGCCATTCCAGTTTCCTTTGAGTGTGTCGGTAATATAATTGAGCCTCTAGCACTAGTTGCTCATTGGCTGCTTACAGGGGTTGACAGTTAACCCCAAGGCACAACTCGAAGAGTGAGTCCTGTAACTGGTCAGTGAGCGCTAAACTACCATTGTTTATATTCGCGATCGAAACTGGCAAGACAACGAGCTCTTGGTGCAGTGGATCGAGCTTTGGTGTTCTGCACAATAGGTCGCGAGTTTCAGCCTTGGGCGCCGTAACGCCTAGGGTTGGGTATGGCTATCTGATGACGGCTAATAAGTCAGAAAATGCAAATTCCAGTCTCTGTTGAGTGTGTCGGTAAGATCATTCAGCGTAACTCACTAGTTGCACATTGGCTGCCGGCGGGGCTCAAGAGTTCACCCCAAGGCACAACGGGAAGAGTGAGTCCTGTATGTGATCGGTGAGCACCCACCTACCGTTCTTTATATTCCAGATCAAAACCTACAAAACAACGAGCTCTTGGCGCAGTGGGTAAATCGTTGGACCTCTGCACAATAGTTAGCGAGTTCGAGCCTTGGGCGCAAAATCGCCTAGGGTTGGGTATGGCTATCTTATGACGGCAAATAAGTCAGAAATAACCATTCCAGTCCCCGTAAAGTATGTCGGTAATATCATTCAGCCTCTATCAGTTGTTGCTTTTAGGGTGCTGGTGGGGCTCTAGAGTTAATCCCAAGGCACAACGGGACGAGTGAGACATGTATCCGATCAGTGAGCGCCCAACTACCAATGGTTATATTCCCGATCGAAACCGTCAAAACAACGATCACTTGGCGCAGTGGCTTAAGTGTTGGACTACTGCACAACAGGTCGCGAGTTCTAACCTCGTAGAGCGCAGCGCCTATGGTTAGGTATGGTTGGCTTATGACGCCTAATAAGTCAAAAATGGCCATTTCAGTCTCCCTTGTGTGTTTCGGTTATATCATTTAGCCTATATCACTAGCTTTTTTTCTGTAGCTGCTGGCAGGGATTCAAGCGTAAACCTAAAGTTAAACAGGACGAGTGAATCCTTTAACTGATCGGTTAGCATCCAACTACGATTTTTAATATTCCCGATCGAAACCTTCAAAACAACGAGCTCTGGGCGCAGTGGGTAGTGCGTAGGACTTCTGCACAATAGGTCGCGAGTTCAAGTCTTGGGTGCCGTAGCGCCTTGGGGGTTAGTATTGCTCGCTGATGACGGCTTATAAGTCAGAAATGGCTATTCCAGTCTCCCTTGCGTTTGTTGTCAATTTCATTCTGCCTATTTCAAAAGCTGCTCTGTTGCTGCTGGCAGGCCTCGAGAGTTAACCCGAAGGCTCAACGAGACAAATGAGTCCTGTAAACGATTGGTAAGCGCCTTACTGCCATGTTTAATATTCGCGATCGAAACCAGCAAAACAACGAGTTCTTGGCACAGTGGGTATAGCTTTGGACTTCTGCACAATAGGTCGCGAGTTCGAGTCTTGGGCGCAGTAGCGCCTAGGGTTGGGTATGGCTATCTGATGACGGCTAATATGTCAGAAATGGCCATTACGGTCTCCGTTGTGTGTATCAGTAATATTATTGAGCCTCTAGCACTAGTTGCTCATTGGCTGCTGGCAGGGCTTGAGAGTTAACCCCAAGGAACAACGCGAAGAGTGAGTCCTGTAACCGATCAGTGAGCGCTAAACTACCATTGTTTATATTCGCGATCGAAACTGGCACGACAACGAGCTCTTGGCGCGGTGGGTAGAGCGTTGGGGTTCTGCGCAATAGGTCGCGAGTTCCAGCCTTGGGCGTCGTAATGCCTAGGGTTGGGTATGGCTATCTGATGACGGCTAATAAGTCAGAAATGGCCATTCCAGTCTCCGTTGAGTGTGTCGGTAATATCATTTAGCCTCTAACACTAGTTGCTCATTGGCTGCTGGCAGGGCTCGAGAGTTCTCCCCAAGGAACAAAGGGACGAATGAGTGCTGTATCCGATCGGTGAGCACCCAAAAACCATTGTTTATATTCCTGATCGAGACCTACAAAACCACGAACTCTTGGCGCAATGGGTAGAGCGTTGGACTTCTACACAATAGGTCGCGAGTTCGAGCATTGGTCGCCGTAGCGCCTAGGGTTGCTTATAGCTATCTGATGACTGCTAATAAGTCAGAACTGGCCATTCCATTCTCCGTTGTATGTGTCGGTAAGATCATTTGACCTAAATCACTAGTTGCTCATTGGCTGCTGTTGGGGCTCTAGAATTCATCCCAAGGCACAACGGGACGAGTGAGTATTGTATGTGATCGGTGAGCGCCCACCTACCGTTCTTTATATTCCAGATCAAAACCTGCAAAACAACGAGCTCTTGGAGCAGTGGGTAAAGCGTTGGACCTAAGCACAATAGTTCGCGCGTTCGAGCCCGTGGCGCTGTAGTGCCCTGGGGTTGGGTATGGCTGGCTGATGACGGCTAATAAGTCAGAAATGGCCATTTTAATATCCTTTGTGTGTGTCGGTAATGTCATTCAGCCTCTATCACTTGTTGCTTATTGGGTGCTGGTGGGGCTTGAGAGTTAATCCAAATGCACAAAGGGACGAGTGAGGCCTGTATCCGATCAGTGAGCTTCCAAATATCAATGGTTATATTCCCGATCGAAACCGTCAAAACAACGATCACTTGGCGCAGTGGCTTAAGCGTCGGACTACTGCACAACAGGTCGCGAGTTTTAACCTCGTTGAGCGCAGCACCTATGGTTAGGTATGTTTGGCATATGATGCCTAATAAGTCAAAAATGACCATATCAGTCTCCCTTGTGTGTTTTGGTTATATCATTTAGCCTATATTATTAGCTTCTCTGTAGATACTGGCGGGGTTCAAGCGTAAACCTCAAGTTAAACGGGACGAGTGAATCCTTTAACTGATCGGTTAGCGTCCAACTACAATTGTTAATATTTCCGATCGAAACCTGCAAAACAACGAGCTCTTGGCGCAGTGGGAAGTGCGATGGACTTCTGCACAATAGGTCGCGAGTTCTAGCCTTGGGCGCCGTAGCGCCTAGGGTTGGGTATTGCTGGCTGATGACGGCTAATAAGTCAGAAATGTCCATTCCAGTCTCCCTTGTGTTTGTTGTCAATATCATTCTGCCTATTTCAATAGCTGCTCTGTTGCTGCTGGCAGGCCTCGAGAATTAACCCCAAGGTTCAACGAGACGAATGAGTCCTGTAAAAGATTAGTGAGCGCCTTACTGGCATGTTTAATATTCACGATCGAAACAAGCAAATAAAACGAGCTCTTGGCGCAGTGGGTATAGCATTGGACTTCTGCACAACAAGTCAAGAGTTCGAGCCTCGTATGGCTGGCTGATGACGGCTGATAAGTTGGAAATTGCAATTCCAGTCGCCCCTTGTGTGTAAATTATATCATTAAGCCTGTATCACTAGCTGCTCATTGCTTTGATGGCGGGGTTCGAGAGTTAACCCCAAGGCCCAACGTGAAGAGTGAGGCCTGTAACCGATCAGTGAGCGCTAAATTACCATTGTTTATATTCGTGATCGAAACGGGCAAGACAACGAGCTGTTGGCGCAGTGGGTAGAGCGTTGGTGTTCTGCACAATAGGTCGCGAGTTCGAGTCTTGGGCGCCGTAGCGCCTAGGGTTGAGTATGGCTATCCGATGACGGCTAATAAGTCAGACATGGCCATTCCAGTTTCCTTTGAGTGTGTCGGTAATATAATTGAGCCTCTAGCACTAGTTGCTCATTGGCTGCTTACAGGGGTTGACAGTCAACCGCAAGGCACAACGCGAAGAGTGAGTCCTGTAACTGGTCAGTGAGCGCTAAACTACCATTGTTTATATTCGCGATCGAAACTGGCAAGACAACGAGCTCTTGGCGCAGTGGATCGAGCTTTGGGGTTCTGCACAATAGGTCGCGAGTTTCAGCCTTGGGCGCCGTAACGCCTAGGGTTGGGTATGGCTATCTGATGACGGCTAATAAGTCAGAAAATGCAAATTCCAGTCTCTGTTGAGTGTGTCGGTAAGATCATTCAGCGTAACTCACTAGTTGCACATTGGCTGCTGGCGGGGGCTCAAGAGTTCACCCCAAAGGCACAACGGGAAGAGTGAGTCCTGTATGTGATCGGTGAGCACCCACCTACCGTTCTTTATATTCCAGATCAAAACCTACAAAACAACGAGCTCTTGGCGCAGTGGGTAAATCGTTGGACCTCTGCACAATAGTTAGCGAGTTCGAGCCTTGGGCGCAGAATCGCCTAGGGTTGGGTATGGCTATCTTATGACGGCAAATAAGTCAGAAATAACCATTCCAGTCCCCGTAAAGTATGTCGGTAATATCATTCAGCCTCTATCAGTTGTTGCTTTTAGGGTGCTGGTGGGGCTCTAGAGTTAATCCCAAGGCACAACGGGACGAGTGAGACATGTATCCGATCAGTGAGCGCCCAACTACCAATGGTTATATTCCCGATCGAAACCGTCAAAACAACGATCACTTGGCGCAGTGGCTTAAGTGTTGGACTACTGCACAACAGGTCGCGAGTTCTAACCTCGTAGAGCGCAGCGCCTATGGTTAGGTATGGTTGGCTTATGACGCCTAATAAGTCAAAAATGGCCATTTCAGTCTCCCTTGTGTGTTTCGGTTATATCATTTAGCCTATATCACTAGCTTTTTCTGTAGCTGCTGGCAGGATTCAAGCGTAAACCTAAAGTTAAACAGGACGAGTGAATCCTTTAACTGATCGGTTAGCATCCAACTACGATTTTTAATATTCCCGATCGAAACCTTCAAAACAACGAGCTCTGGGCGCAGTGGGTAGTGCGTAGGACTTCTGCACAATAGGTCGCGAGTTCAAGTCTTGGGTGCCGTAGCGCCTTGGGGGTTAGTATTGCTCGCTGATGACGGCTTATAAGTCAGAAATGGCTATTCCAGTCTCCCTTGCGTTTGTTGTCAATTTCATTCTGCCTATTTCAAAAGCTGCTCTGTTGCTGCTGGCAGGCCTCGAGAGTTAACCCGAAGGCTCAACGAGACAAATGAGTCCTGTAAACGATTGGTAAGCGCCTTACTGCCATGTTTAATATTCGCGATCGAAACCAGCAAAACAACGAGTTCTTGGCACAGTGGGTATAGCTTTGGACTTCTGCACAATAGGTCGCGAGTTCGAGTCTTGGGCGCAGTAGCGCCTAGGGTTGGGTATGGCTATCTGATGACGGCTAATATGTCAGAAATGGCCATTACGGTCTCCGTTGTGTGTATCAGTAATATTATTGTGCCTCTAGCACTAGTTGCTCATTGGCTGCTGGCAGGGCTTGAGAGTTAACCCCAAGGAACAACGCGAAGAGTGAGTCCTGTAACCGATCAGTGAGCGCTAAACTACCATTGTTTATATTCGCGATCGAAACTGGCACGACAACGAGCTCTTGGCGCGGTGGGTAGAGCGTTGGGGTTCTGCGCAATAGGTCGCGAGTTCCAGCCTAGGGCGTCGTAATGCCTAGGGTTGGGTATGGCTATCTGATGACGGCTAATAAGTCAGAAATGGCCATTCCAGGCTCCCTTGTGTTTGTTGTCAATATCATTCTGCCTATTTCAATAGCTGCTCTGTTGCTGCTGGCAGGCCTCAAGAATTAACCCCAAGGTTCAATGAGACGAATGAGTCCTGTAAACGATTAGTGAGCGCCTTACTGGCATGTTTAATATTCACGATCGCAACAAGCAAATAAACGAGCTCTTGGCGCGGTGGGTATAGCATTGGACTTCTGCACAACAAGTCAAGAGTTCGAGCCTCGTATGGCTGGCTGATGACCGCTGATAAGTTGGAAATTGCAATTCCAGTCGCCCTTGTGTGTGAATTATATCATTAAGCCTGTATCACTAGCTGCTCATTGCTTGATGGCGGGGTTCGAGAGTTAACCCCAAGGCCCAACGTGAAGAGTGAGGCCTGTAACCGATCAGTGAGCGCTAAATTACCATTGTTTATATTCGTGATCGAAACGGGCAAGACAACGAGCTGTTGGCGCAGTGGGTAGAGACGTTGGTGTTCTGCACAATAGGTCGCGAGTTCGAGTCTTGGGCGCCGTAGCGCCTAGGGTTGAGTATGGCTATCCGATGACGGCTAATAAGTCAGACATGGCCATTCCAGTTTCCTTTGAGTGTGTCGGTAATATAATTGAGCCTCTAGCACTAGTTGCTCATTGGTTGCTTACAGGGGTTGACAGTTAACCCTTAGGCACAACGCGAAGAGTGAGTCCTGTAACTGGTCAGTGAGCGCTAAACTACCATTGTTTATATTCGCGATCGAAACTGGCAAGACAACGAGCTCTTGGCGCAGTGGATCGAGCTTTGGGGTTCTGCACAATAGGGTCGCGAGTTTCAGCCTTGGGCGCCGTAACGCCTAGGGTTGGGTATGGCTATCTGATGACGGCTAATAAGTCAGAAAAATGCAAATTCCAGTCTCTGTTGAGTGTGTCGGTAAGATCATTCAGCGTAACTCACTAGTTGCACATTGGCTGCCGGCGGGGCTCAAGAGTTCACCCCAAGGCACAACGGGAAGAGTGAGTCCATGTATGTGATCGGTGAGCACCCACCT
>WEDG01001612.1:0-28497 GCA_017591395.1 Schistocephalus solidus
TCCCAGCTTGTACCGAGCATATGATGACTTGTATGCATGAATCTGTTCCACTGGACTTTGCAGGCGAAACTGAAGTCTAAGAAGCAGGAACATATGGAGGAGAATTATAAGCAATCGCTGGAAAGGAATATTGACGATCAGGATTCTGCGGGTTTAATGGCTGTGGAGGTGGCCAATTCAGGCATGCTGGGTTCGGTGCCTGAACAACAGCAGTTGGCAGCAGGAACACTCAGTACAGTCCTCTTGTCTGAGGTAGAGGCACTAGAAGGGCCTGCGTCCAGAAGAGAGTCGAATCCGGAAGTTTGTATGCACTGCCATCCGCAGGAGGCTCAGGCGACACTGCAGACTGGCTACGTCCCAGCTTGTACCGAGCATATGATGACTTGTATGCATGAATCTGTTCCACTGGACTTGCAGGCGAAACTGGAGTCTAATCAGCAGGAACATATGGAGGAGAATTATAAGCAATCGCTGGAAAGGAATATTGACGGTCAGGATTCTGCGGGTTTAATGGCTGTGGAGGTGGCCAATTCAGGCATGCTGGGTTCGGTGCCTGAACAACAGCAGTTGGCAGCAGGAACACTCAGTACAGTCCTCTTGTCTGAGGTAGAGGCACTAGAAGGGCCTGCGTCCAGAAGAGAATCGAAACCGGACGTTTGTATGCATTACCATCCGCAGGAGGCTCAGGCGACACTGCAGACTGGCTACGTCCCAGCTTGTACCGAGCATATGATGACTTGTATGCATGAATCTGTTCCACTGGACTTGCAGGCGAAACTGGAGTCTAATCAGCAGGAACATATGGAGGAGAATTATAAGCAATCGCTGGAAAGGAATATTGACGATCAGGATTCTGCGGGTTTAATGGCTGTGGAGGTGGCCAATTCAGGCATGCTGGGTTCGGTGCCTGAACAACAGCAGTTGGCAGCAGGAACACTCAGTACAGTCCTCTTGTCTGAGGTAGAGGCACTAGAAGGGCCTGCTTCCAGAAGAGAATCGAATCCAGGAAGTTTGTATGCACTGCCATCCGCAGGAGGCTCAGGCGACACTGCAGACTGGCAACGTCCCAGCTTGTACCGAGCATATGATGACTTGTATGCATGAATCTGTTCCACTGGACTTGCAGGCGAAACTGGAGTCGAAGAAGCACGAACATTTGGAGGAGAATTATAAGCAATCGCTGGAAAGGAATATTGACGATCAGGATTCTGCGGGTTTAATGGCTGTGGAGGTGGCCAATACAGGCATGCTGGGTTCGGTGCCTGAACAACAGCAGTTGGCAGCAGGAACACTCAGTACAGTCCTCTTGTCTGAGGTAGAGGCACTAGAAGGGCCTGCGTCCAGAAGAGAGTCGAATCCGGAAGTTTGTATGCACTGCCATCCGCAGGAGGCTCAGGCGACACTGCAGACTGGCTACGTCCCAGCTTGTACCGAGCATATGATGACTTGTATGCATGAATCTGTTCCACTGGACTTGCAGGCGAAACTGGAGTCTACAGAAGCAGGGAACATATGGAGGAGAATTATAAGCAATCGCTGGAAAGGAATATTGACGATCAGGATTCTGCGGGTTTTAATGGCGTGGAGGTGGCCCAATTCAGGCATGCTGGGTTCGGTGCCTGAACAACAGCAGTTTGGCAGCAGAACACTCAGTACAGTCCTCTTGTCTGAGGTAGAGGCACTAGAAGGGCCTGCGTCCCAGAAGAGAATCAATTCCGGTAGTTTGTATGCACTGCCATCCGCAGGAGGCTCAGGCGACACTGCAGACTGGCTACGTCCCAGCTTGTACCGAGCATATGATGACTTGTATGCATGAATCTGTTCCACTGGACTTGCAGGCGAAAACTGGAGTCTACAAAGCGGGAACATAGGGAGGAGAATTATAAGCAATCGCTGGAAGGGAATATTGGGGATCGGGATTCTGCGGGTTTTAATGGCTGTGGAGGTGGCCAATTCAGGCATGCTGGGTTCGGTGCCTGAACAACAGCAGTTGGCAGCAGGAACACTCAGTACAGTCCTCGTGTCTGAGGTAGAGGCACTAGAAGAGCCTGCGTCCAGAAGAGAATCGAAACCGGACGTTTGTATGCACTGCCATCCGCAGGAGGCTCAGGCGACACTGCAGACTGGCTACGTCCCAGCTTGTACCGAGCATATGATGACTTGTATGCATGAATCTGTTCCACTGGACTTGCAGGCGAAACTGGAGTCTAATCAGCAGGAACATATGGAGGAGAATTATAAGCAATCGCTGGAAAGGAATATTGAGGATCAGGATTCTGCGGGTTTAATGGCTGTGGAGGTGGCCAATTCAGGCATGCTGGGTTCGGTGCCTGAACAACAGCAGTTGGCAGCAGGAACACTCAGTACAGTCCTCTTGTCTGAGGTAGAGGCACTAGAAGAGCCTGCGTCCAGAAGAGAATCAATTCCGGTAGTTTGTATGCACTGCCATCCGCAGGAGGCTCAGGCGACACTGCAGACTGGCTACGTCCCAGCTTGTACCGAGCATATGATGACTTGTATGCATGAATCTGTTCCACTGGACTTTGCAGGCCAAACTGAAGTCGAAGAAGCAGGAACATGTGTTTGGAGAGAATTATAAGCAATCGCTGGAAAGGAATATTGACGATCAGGATTCTGCGGGTTTTAATGGCTGTGGAGGTGGCCAATTCAGGCATGCTGGGTTCGGTGCCTGAACAACAGCAGTTGGCAGCAGGAACACTCAGTACAGTCCTCTTGTCTGAGGTAGAGGCACTAGAAGGGCCTGCGTCCAGAAGAGAGTCGAATCCGGAAGTTTGTATGCACTGCCATCCGCAGGAGGCTCAGGCGACACTGCAGACTGGCTACGTCCCAGCTTGTACCGAGCATATGATGACTTGTATGCATGAATCTGTTCCACTGGACTTGCAGGCGAAACTGAAGTCTAATCAGCAGGAACATATGGAGGAGAATTATAAGCAATCGCTGGAAAGGAATATTGAGGATCAGGATTCTGCGGGTTTAATGGCTGTGGAGGTGGCCAATTCAGGCATGCTGGGTTCGGTGCCTGAACAACAGCAGTTGGCAGCAGGAACACTCCAGTACAGTCCTCTTGTCTGAGGTAGAGGCACTAGAAGGGCCTGCGTCCAGAAGAGAGTCGAATCCGGAAGTTTGTATGCACTGCCATCCCCTGGGAGCTCAGGCGACACTGCAGACTGGCTACGTCCCAGCTTGTACCGAGCATATGATGACTTGTATGCATGAATCTGTTCCTATGGACTTTCAGGCCATACTGAAGTCGAAGAAGCACGAACATTTGGAGGAGAATTATAAGCAATCGCTGGAAAGGAATATTGACGATCAGGATTCTGCGGGTTTAATGGCGGTGGAGGTGGCCAATTCAGGCATGCTGGGTTCGGTGCCTGAACAACAGCAGTTGGCAGCAGGAACACTCAGTACAGTCCTCTTGTCTGAGGTAGAGGCACTAGAAGGGCCTGCGTCCAGAAGAGAGTCGAATCCGGAAGTTTGTATGCACTGCCATCCGCAGGAGGCTCAGGCGACACTGCAGACTGGCTACGTCCCAGCTTGTACCGAGCATATGATGACTAGTATGCATGAATCTGTTCCACTGGACTTTGCAGGCCATACTGAAGTCGAATAAGCACGAACATTTGGAGGAGAATTATAAGCAATCGCTGGAAAGGAATATTGACGATCAGGATTCTGCGGGTTTAATGGCTGTGGAGGTGGCCAATTCAGGCATGCTGGGTTCGGTGCCTGAACAACAGCAGTTGGCAGCAGGAACACTCAGTACAGTCCTCTTGTCTGAGGTAGAGGCACTAGAAGAGCCTGCGTCCAGAAGAGAATCAATTCCGGTAGTTTGTATGCACTGCCATCCGCAGGAGGCTCAGGCGACACTGCAGACTGGCTACGTCCCAGCTTGTACCGAGCATATGATGACTTGTATGCATGAATCTGTTCCACTGGACTTGCAGGCGAAACTGGAGTCTAATCAGCAGGAACATATGGAGGAGAATTATAAGCAATCGCTGGAAAGGAATATTGAGGATCAGGATTCTGCGGGTTTAATGGCTGTGGAGGTGGCCAATTCAGGCATGCTGGGTTCGGTGCCTGAACAACAGCAGTTGGCAGCAGGAACACTCAGTACAGTCCTCTTGTCTGAGGTAGAGGCACTAGAAGGGCCTGCGTCCAGAAGAGAGTCGAATCCGGAAGTTTGTATGCACTGCCATCCGCAGGAGGCTCAGGCGACACTGCAGACTGGCTACGTCCCAGCTTGTACCGAGCATATGATGACTTGTATGCATGAATCTGTTCCACTGGACTTTCAGGCCATACTGAAGTCGAAGAAGCACGAACATTTGGAGGAGAATTATAAGCAATCGCTGGAAAGGAATATTGACGATCAGGATTCTGCGGGTTTAATGGCGGTGGAGGTGGCCAATTCAGGCATGCTGGGTTCGGTGCCTGAACAACAGCAGTTGGCAGCAGGAACACTCAGTACAGTCCTCTTGTCTGAGGTAGAGGCACTAGAAGGGCCTGCGTCCAGAAGAGAGTCGAATCCGGTAGTTTGTATGCACTGCCATCCGCAGGAGGCTCAGGCGACACTGCAGACTGGCTACGTCCCAGCTTGTACCGAGCATATGATGACTTGTATGCATGAATCTGTTCCACTGGACTTTCAGGCCATACTGAAGTCGAAGAAGCACGAACATTTGGAGGAGAATTATAAGCAATCGCTGGAAAGGAATATTGACGATCAGGATTCTGCGGGTTTTAATGGCTGTGGAGGTGGCCAATTCAGGCATGCTGGGTTCGGTGCCTGAACAACAGCAGTTGGCAGCAGGAACACTCAGTACAGTCCTCTTGTCTGAGGTAGAGGCACTAGAAGAGCCTGCGTCCAGAAGAGAATCAATTCCGGTAGTTTGTATGCACTGCCATCCGCAGGAGGCTCAGGCGACACTGCAGACTGGCTACGTCCCAGCTTGTACCGAGCATATGATGACTTGTATGCATGAATCTGTTCCACTGGACTTGCAGGCGAAACTGGAGTCGAAGAAGCAGGAACATATGGAGGAGAATTATAAGCAATCGCTGGAAAAGGAATATTGAGGATCAGGATTCTGCGGGTTTTAATGGCTGTGAAGGTGGCCAATACAGGCATGCTGGGTTCGGTGCCTGAACAACAGCAGTTGGCAGCAGGAACACTCAGTACAGTCCTCTTGTCTGAGGTAGAGGCACTAGAAGGGCCTGCGTCCAGAAGAGAATCGAATCCCGGTAGTTTGTATGCACTGCCATCCGCAGGAGGCTCAGGCGACACTGCAGACTGGCTACGTCCCAGCTTGTACCGAGCATATGATGACTTGTATGCATGAATCTGTTCCACTGGACTTGCAGGCGAAACTGGAGTCTAATCAGCAGGAACATATGGAGGAGAATTATAAGCAATCGCTGGAAAGGAATATTGACGATCAGGATTCTGCGGGTTTAATGGCGGTGGAGGTGGCCAATTCAGGCATGCTGGGTTCGGTGCCTGAACAACAGCAGTTGGCAGCAGGAACACTCAGTACAGTCATCTTGTCTGAGGTAGAGGCACAGGAAGAGCCTGCGTCCAGAAGAGAATCAATTCCGGTAGTTTGTATGCACTGCCATCCCCAGGAGACTCAGGCGACACTGCAGACTGGCTACGTCCCAGCTTGTACCGAGCATATGATGACTTGTATGCATGAATCTGTTCCTATGGACATTCAGGCCATACTGAAGTCGAAGAAGCACGAACATTTGGAGGAGAATTATAAGCAATCGCTGGAAAGGAATATTGAGGATCAGGATTCTGCGGGTTTAATGGCTGTGGAGGTGGCCAATTCAGGCATGCTGGGTTCGGTGCCTGAACAACAGCTGTTGGCAGCAGGAACACTCAGTACAGTCCTCTTGGCTGAGGTAGAGGCACTAGAAGAGCCTGCGTCCAGAAGAGAATCAATTCCGGTAGTTTGTATGCACTGCCATCCGCAGGAGGCTCAGGCGACACTGCAGACTGGCTACGTCCCAGCTTGTACCGAGCATATGATGACTTGTATGCATGAATCTGTTCCACTGGACTTGCAGGCGATACTGGAGTCGAAGAAGCAGGAACATTGGGAGGAGAATTATAAGCAATCGCTGGTAAGGAATATTGAGGATCAGGATTCTGCGGGTTTAATGGCGGTGGAGGTGGCCAATTCAGGCATGCTGCGTTCGGTGCCTGAACAACAGCAGTTGGCAGCAGGAACACTCAGTACAGTCCTCTTGTCTGATGTAGAGGCACTAGAAGAGCCTGCGTCCAGAAGAGAATCAATTCCGGTAGTTTGTATGCACTGCCATCCGCAGGAGGCTCAGGCGACACTGCAGACTGGCTACGTCCCAGCTTGTACCGAGCATATGATGACTTGTATGCATGAATCTGTTCCTATGGACTTTCAGGCCATACTGAAGTCGAAGAAGCACGAACATTTGGAGGAGAATTATAAGCAATCGCTGGAAAGGAATATTGACGATCAGGATTCTGCGGGTTTAATGGCGGTGGAGGTGGCCAATTCAGGCATGCTGGGTTCGGTGCCTGAACAACAGCAGTTGGCAGCAGGAACACTCAGTACAGTCCTCTTGTCTGAGGTAGAGGCACTAGAAGAGCCTGCGTCCAGAAGAGAATCAATTCCGGTAGTTTGTATGCACTGCCATCCCCAGGAGACTCAGGCGACACTGCAGACTGGCTACGTCCCAGCTTGTACCGAGCATATGATGACTTGTATGCATGAATCTGTTCCACTGGACTTTCAGGCCATACTGAAGTCGAAGAAGCACGAACATTTGGAGGAGA
This sequence comes from Schistocephalus solidus, assembly GCA_017591395.1. Classification (NCBI taxonomy): domain Eukaryota; kingdom Metazoa; phylum Platyhelminthes; class Cestoda; order Diphyllobothriidea; family Diphyllobothriidae; genus Schistocephalus; species Schistocephalus solidus. The sequence goes on from WEDG01001612.1 coordinate 6,848, forward strand.
ATTATAAGCAATCGCTGGAAAGGAATATTGACGATCAGGATTCTGCGGGTTTAATGGCTGTGGAGGTGGCCAATTCAGGCATGCTGGGTTCGGTGCCTGAACAACAGCAGTTGGCAGCAGGAACACTCAGTACAGTCCTCTTGTCTGATGTAGAGGCACTAGAAGAGCCTGCGTCCAGAAGAGAATCAATTCCGGTAGTTTGTATGCACTGCCATCCGCAGGAGGCTCAGGCGACACTGCAGACTGGCAACGTCCCAGCTTGTACCGAGCATATGATGACTTGTATGCATGAATCTGTTCCTATGGACTTTCAGGCCATACTGAAGTCGAAGAAGCACGAACATTTGGAGGAGAATTATAAGCAATCGCTGGAAAGGAATATTGACGATCAGGATTCTGCGGGTTTAATGGCTGTGGAGGTGGCCAATTCAGGCATGCTGGGTTCGGTGCCTGAACAACAGCAGTTGGCAGCAGGAACACACAGTACATTCCTCTTGTCTGAGGTAGAGGCACTAGAAGAGCCTGCGTCCAGAAGAGAATCAATTCCGGTAGTTTGTATGCACTGCCATCCCGCAGGAGACTCAGGCGACACTGCAGACTGGCTACGTCCCAGCTTGTACCGAGCATATGATGACTTGTATGCATGAATCTGTTCCTACTGGACATTGCAGGCCATACTGAAGTCGAAGAAGCACGAACATTTGGAGGAGAATTATAAGCAATCGCTGGAAAGGAATATTGACGATCAGGATTCTGCGGGTTTAATGGCTGTGGAGGTGGCCAATTCAGGCATGCTGGGTTCGGTGCCTGAACAACAGCTGTTGGCAGCAGGAACACTCAGTACAGTCCTCTTGGCTGAGGTAGAGGCACTAGAAGAGCCTGCGTCCAGAAGAGAATCGAAATTCCGGTAGTTTGTATGCACTGCCATCCGCAGGAGGCTCAGGCGACACTGCAGACTGGCTACACGTCCCAGCTTGTACCGAGCATATGATGACTTGCATGCATGAATCTGTTCCACTGGACTTGCAGGCGAAACTGGAGTCGAAGAAGCAGGAACATTTGGAGGAGAATTATAAGCAATCGCTGGAAAGGAATATTGAGGATCAGGATTCTGCGGGTTTTAATGGCGGTGGAGGTGGCCAATTCAGGCATGCTGGGTTCGGTGCCTGAACAACAGCAGTTGGCAGCAGGAACACTCAGTACAGTCCTCTTGTCTGAGGTAGAGGCACTAGAAGAGCCTGCGTCCAGAAGAGAATCGAATTCCGAGTAGTTTGTATGCACTGCCATCCGCAGGAGGCTCAGGCGACACTGCAGACTGGCTACGTCCCAGCTTGTACCGAGCATATGATGACTTGTATGCATGAATCTGTTCCACTGGACTTTGCAGGCGAAACTGGAGTCTAATCAGCAGGAACATATGGAGGAGAATTATAAGCAATCGCTGGAAAGGAATATTGACGATCAGGATTCTGCGGGTTTAATGGCTGTGGAGGTGGCCAATTCAGGCATGCTGGGTTCGGTGCCTGAACAACAGCAGTTGGCAGCAGGAACACTCAGTACAGTCCTCTTGTCTGAGGTAGAGGCACTAGAAGGGCCTGCGTCCAGAAGAAAATCAATTCCGGAAGTTTGTATGCACTGCCATCATCAGGAGGCTCAGGCGACACTGCAGACTGGCTACGTCCCAGCTTGTACCGAGCATATGATGACTTGTATGCATGAATCTGTTCCACTGGACTTGCAGGCGAAACTGGAGTCTAATCAGCAGGAACATATGGAGGAGAATTATAAGCAATCGCTGGAAAGGAATATTTACGATCAGGATTCTGCGGGTTTAATGGCGGTGGAGGTGGCCAATTCAGGCATGCTGGGTTCGGTGCCTGAACAACAGCAGTTGACAGCAGGAGCTCTCAGTACAGTCCTCGTGTCTGAGGTAGAGGCATCAGAATGGCCTGTGTCCAGACGAAAGTCAAGTCCAGAAGTTTGTATGCACTGCCATCATCAGGAGGCTCAGGCAACACTGGAAACTGGCTACGTCCCATCTTGTACCGAGCATATGATGACTAGTATGCATGAATCTGTTCCACTGGACTTGCAGGCGAAACTGGAGTCTAATCAGCAGGAACATATGGAGGAGAATTATAAGCAATCGCTGGAAAGGAATATTGACGATCAGGATTCTGCGGGTTTTAATGGCTGTGGAGGTGGCCAATTCAGGCATGCTGGATTCGGTGCCCGAACAACAGCAGTTGGCAGCAGGAACACTCAGTACAGTCCTCTTGTCTGAGGTAGAGGCACTAGAAGAGCCTGCGTCCAGAAGAGAGTCGAATCCGCAAGTTTGTATGCACTGCCATCCGCAGGAGGCTCGAGACGACACTGCAGACTGGCTACGTCCCAGCTTGTACCGAACATATGATCACTAGTATGCAAGAATCGGTGTTCCACTGAAGTTGCAGGCGAAACTGGAGTCTAAGAAGCAGGAAACATAGGGAGGAGAATGATGAGCAATCACCGGAAAGGCATGTTAAGGATGATGGGAAATCATCAATGAAACATGAAGAGGATGGGAATGCTGGGCGTCATGGCAGTGGAGGTGGCCAAGACAGTCTTATGACGGGTTCGGTGCCTGAACCACAGCTGGTGGCAGCAGAATTGCGAAGGCTGCAGCCTTCAAAAATAATTCATGTGTTGGCTGCTGAAGAGCCCCATCGGTCAGTAGATTGTGTGCCAGAAGGCTGTGGATGTGCATGCGTGGAGAAGAGATTTAAAACCGAAAGTTCATGTGCACTGCCATCACGATGAGAGTCAGACGATAGTGGTGATTGGCTACGTCCCATATTTTACCAAATATATGGTGATGGGTATGCAGGAGTCAGTGCCTCTTGAGGTGCAGGCGAAAATGGAGTCTGAGAAGCAGGAACATAGGGAGAAGAATGATGAGCAATCACCGAAAAGGTTTGATGAGGATCAGGATGCTGCCAGTCTAATTGCGGTGAAGGTGGCCAATTCCGGCATGCAGTGTTCGGTTCCTGAACAACAGCAGGTCGCAGAAGAGAATCTCAGTACTGTCCTCGTGTCCGAGGTAGAGACAGCTGAAAGGCAAAGGCTGCAGCCTAAGCAGAATATTCATGTGTTGGCTGCTGAAAGAGCTCCATCGGTAAGTAGATTGTGGGGCCAGAAGGCTGCGGGAACGCCTGCGTGGAGAAGAGAGTTAAAACCGCAAGTTCATGTGCACTGTCATCACGATGGGCCTCAGAAGATAGTGGAGACTGGTTACGTCCCAGCTTGTACCAAACATATGATGACTACTATGCATGAATCGGTGCCTCTGGAGTTGCAGGCGAAACTGAAGTTGAAGAAGCAGGAACCTAGGGAGGAGAATGATGAGCAATCACTGATTAAGCGTGATGAGGCTGAGGATTCTGCGGGGTTAATGGCGGTGGAGGTGGCCAATTCAGGCATGCTGCGTTCGGTGCCTGAACCACAGCAGTTGGCAGCAGAAACTCTCAGTACAGTCCTCGTGTCCAAGGTTGAGGCAATAGAAGGGCATGCGTCCAGAAGAGAGTCGAATCCGGAAGTTTGTATGCACTGCCATCCTCAGGAGGCTCAGGCGACACTGGAGACTGGCTACGTCCCAGCTTGTACCGAGCATATGATGACTAGTATGCATGAATCTTTTCCACTGGACTTGCAGGTGAAACTGGAGTCTGAGAAGCAGGAACATAGGCAGGACAATTATAAGCAATCACCGGAAAGGTATGTTGAGGATAAGGATTCTGCCGGTTTAATGGCGGTGGAGGTGGCCAATTCAGGCATGCTGGGTTCGGTGACTGAACAACAGCAGTTGGCAGCAGGAACTCTCAGTACAGTCTTTCTCTCCGAGGTCTAGGCATCAGAAGTGCAAAGCCTGCAACTTCTGCAAAGAATTCATGTGTTTGCAGCTGAAGTGGCCCTTTTCGGACAGCAGAGTGATTTTATACATCTCTCTTCCTCTTAAAAGGATTTTTTTTCAACTTGGAGAAGTGTTTGAATTTTCTTTGGACATTCGCATATTTTGTCTCTTTGAATGTCATTGTTTGTCAGTTTTGTTCTTAGTACTCTTTGACGTCGTTGAGGTTTTTTCAGCTTTTTGTATTTTCTTTAATGAGTGATAAATATTCTTTTGTTTGTCTTATACCCCCGTACTCTTGGACTTTTTTGCAATCGAAAAATGCGTAATTCCTAGAGTAAATCACTGATTTTTAATTACATATGCAGACAGCGGAGATTGTGTGCGCTGCTATCAAACCGTCTGAATGTTTAGAAGAAAGAAGAAGAAGCGATTGTTGGAATCTGGATGTCTATTCACCCAACGTTTCGGGATCATATTTCCTGATTGTCTCTGGGAATGGGTTGGTGGGGGAATTGTAAACTTCCGGCCAATAAAATTCATGATCTGGCGATTGTATCTTTGTTCCCGTTGATGGCTTCCTGGAACTCGTCTCTTTGCCTCTAGTTGAAGGTTGCCAGTCAGTAAGAAGGCCTAGAAATACAACGCGCAAATGGATCGGATAGCACTTGAAGTGGAAAGCCAAAAAGGCTGCATTTAGAAAGCGACGTTTCCGTCTGACTGTTGATACTGATAAGACTGAGTTATCCCGTCATTCGACAAACTTCAAAGCAAGAAATAGAAGCCGCTTGATCGACGTCGCAGATTCATTAGCGAACACAATATCAGGAATTACCTGCATCTGAGGCTATTTCGGATGATGGTTGAGAGCAAATAAATCTCTTGTGGCGGCGATCGCGTCCACTTCTTCCCAATTACTGCTTTACCAGCAGTTTGGGGGTGTGGTAGGCCTTCTAAGCTTCGACCTTTAACGCATCGTGATAGTTTAAAAGCTTGACACGTTGTTTATAGCGAGGTATATGCGCTGATTGCCATGATTACGGATTTCCCAGGGTTCAGATAAGTTCAGTTTTATTACGGGAAAGATAGGCGAACGCCATTGAGCTCCCTTTTGGTTAAAAAGTGGCCAAGAAAACATCGATACATAAGGAAAATTGAAAAGACCTTTTCCATAATGACATGTGAAAAACAAGCAGCCGTGGTCTAATCGACAAAATACATTTAAAAGACCACTCAAATATTTCGAGTAGTATGATAACATGCAATTTTACTATAAGGGGGTTTGATAAGCATCGAGTTTGCGCCTAAAGGGATGCACGGTGGTAGAGAGAACAACATCCACGGGCAGAGCGTTGAACACTGCTACCACTTTTTTTACTGAAGAAGTACTTGCGTCCATCGACCCTTGCTTTACATGTGCGTAGTTTTGAAGGGTGACCTCGCAAGGTGGGTATGTTAGTCAGAGTGGAAAAGTCACTGGGAATAAAGCAATCATCCAGGCCATTCATAATGCGAAAGGTTAGTATGATTTCATTTCGTAGTTGCCTTTAGGAAAGGGGAAATAGGTTGATGTTCGATAGTCTGTTTTCATAGGGTAGCGTTCGCAGGCCTTTAGTCCTTTTTGTCGCCCGCCTCTGCACCTTCTCTAAGACGGTACTGTCCTTGACAGTCCAAGGTCTCCATGCCTGCATGGCACATCATAGGTGCGGCCGCACGAAGATTCTAACTATTTTCGGGAAATTATCTTTGTAAATCTTATAAAGCGCACCTTATGAGTTGCAATACAGACATGGCTAACTTGGCCAACTTTGTGCAGTTCAGTGTTGGTTTGAGTGACGATGTAATCCACACACCCATGTCCTCCTGACTGTCAAATGGTTGCAGTGGTGTACCATTTTTAAATTTAATTCTCGAACTTGCGGCTCCACAGCAGCAAATTTAAAGAAAATTGTATTTACTAACACTGAACGTCATAAGACAGCGCTTTGACCAGCCCTCAGTTCAGTTGCAGATGCTCTTCGTCTGCCATATTGCCTATTTTTGTGTCGTCAGTGAACAGGAGGACATGACAGTCAAGGTCTCTGACACAGTCATTGATGAAAACAAGGAATAATGTGGGGCCTACAACGGAGCCCTGTGGGACGACACTCACCACGGTTACTTCTGAGGACTGCTGGCGTCCGATTTTTTCTCTTTGGGACCGTCAAATCAAAAAGTTCTGGATCCATACAAAGAGGCTTCCATGAACTCATACGCTGCGCAGTTTAGGCAGGAGGCAACTACAGTCGATAATGAACTTTTGAGCTATGAAAAGGGTTAGAATGTATCTCAGGGGAGAGGGTTAGTTATATTTTTCGTTCCCATGCCACCTGCATGACGCAGTCTAGGTGTTGAGGAAGCTGGAGCTGGGCAGAGTTTGTGTTTGGGGTCAGGGTTCGAACGCTGTGTGTATCTCAAACACGCGGAGAGTGTATGAGTGTTATCAGGATGTTGGGGCGGCGTGGGATCGCCACCTATATTTGGTCTGGGAAGATGGACTGTTTGTAGCAACACATCCCGACAACAAAACGCTGAGTAGCCACTACCTTGACTGTAACCAACACGCGATGGCGTAGACCTTTAAAGCAGTTTGCTTGTGACCGGTAACCAATCTGAATGGCCTCTTTGACATCGACTTCGTAATTCTTTTTGATTAGATGCACGAGAATTGTATTTGATGCTCATCTGGTTTCCCTTTACCTAGCCTGACATGTATGCGTTAACCTACCCTCTTTTTCCCGACGCTTCGTTGTAGGCTAATATAGCCCGCTCCACACATCGATTTGGCCTGTAAAGACAGTTAGACCTGAAAGATTAGCGTGCCTTTGTTTAAACTTGTACAACATCGAACGGATCTCGATTTTCTCATGTACAGAAGGGAAAGTAAAGTCCCAATAAGGATAGAAGACTGTTAGGACAAACTATTGTTTCAGCGATTATATAGTGATATGAAATACGCTACTTGCAATAATAAAGTACGCGTTTATGTTTTTTATTTTACGCCTTCAGACGGCAACCTGCTTGTAGCATGCAATTATTTATGTATTTATTGCCAGTTTACAGGCCATTATGCCACGTCGTAGATGCACTTGGCCAACCCAAGGGCTAGATCAGGGCAAGACAGGTTTTATTTGGGATGTGCTCCTTAACAAATGCCACGCATGGGAAAGGGGTGGGATGGCACACCTATGTGCAGGTTCACGCCACGCCAGCCATCTGCGCTTGATCCCACCTCCGGTCCGGTCTTCACAAAACCCGTGCGTTTAGTAAGGATAACAAAGCTAAAATTTCCGGAGTTGGAAGTGAATGCAATGGATTACCAGGATAAAAAGCAAATCTGCACGCGCCACTTAACGTATGACATTTCACTCCGCATGTAAAATGTTCATTTAGAGGTGAGGAATCTCCCATAACGTAGGGCGATTCAAAAAACACAAGACGAAGCACTCGTAACAACACGAACCTCTTTCATAGTTAAGAGCAAAATATTACTTCAGTTCACAGCATTCCAATCGAAGGAAATTAAATAGGCTTTTATTATATGTAGAAATGTGTCAGATATGTTCAAATAGGGGATACGTTGATTTCCATGAGGACACACATCGTAGGAACATGCATAGGAAAGTTCAAGTGGCGAAGTCTGTACCTTTTTTAAACATATTACAAGTTCATATGACTTTCATAGCCCATGCGCAAGTCGATGTCTTCTATGTCTCTAACAGTATACAGTCAAGTTAAGCCAGTAACAGACTAATCAAGATCCCAGAAGACAAACTACTAGGACCTGTTCACGTTTAATAAAAAGGTGTTGAAATGATACATATAATCATATGATTTAGTACCCTCAAAGACCAGGGAGACCGGCATGGCCATTTCTTGCTAATAAGCCGTCATCAGCCAGTCATATCCAATCCCAAGCGTGGACCGCCTAGGCACAACGGAATAAGCATGTTCCGTAACTTGATCGATGAGCTCACCTTCATCACACATATTTATGATAAAAAATCGCAAAATTACGAAGTCTGCTGCGACTCACATTGCTTGTGTCTTCAAAGTCTCTGACGCATCCATAGACACGTTATGGAGAAATACTGAATCTACTGTAAAAAATTAAATAGCACCGTATGCTTATTAATATAATATACAGTGGAATAAACAGTAAGCCAATACACCTATGGAGCTGCCTTTTCTGACCCCTTTCTAGATTCAGGTAACATATATACACATAGAATTCAGTTCGGAAACCGCAGGTTTTGCACATTGCTTTGTAAAAGCTGTTGCCTGCTTCACCAAGTGATCTAAAGGGAATGTTTTCAAGAATTGAAGACTACCTTCCAGAACATAGCGTGCCATGCGTTGCATTAACCGATGCCTCGTGCACTGAGTGAATATACAAAGCAGTCATGTGTGAGTGTACATGCATTCTGAAAGGGTGGTCTACAGTCGCCTCGACCAATGAATATCTATGCCCCCAGGCGCTAAGCCTAGACTTTAACTTAACTAGTCGTGAGTACCGTGAGCATTAGAGTTAGTCGCGAATGCTACTTGATAACATATAATTTAACACACACCCACACGAATAACAAGACATCGCAGTAGCAGATCAGTTGAATCAATTACTCAGTCGTTGTCTCAAAAGCAGCCCTAGCTTTAATTTTGAAAAGTGGATGTAACTGAAGTTCCCCAAGAAAATTTGACTGCCTCAATCCGTTCAGCCTCCCAATTCCTTGTAGACCTCCAAAGTTGGAGGATTTACGTGAACGAGCTCATGGTCTCCTTCGAGGTAACCTCGTTATTCACAGCTGCCCTACCAACTTTAGCACAAGAGGTATTGCGCATGAAACTCAGCGTTTGCTCAAAATTTAAAGCTTCATGACATTGTTTGAATTTTGCCAAAAGACAAACTTCCTCTTTGCAGGCGAAACCTATGAGCAGATCAAGGGAACTCCAAAGAGGCACCACAATCTCCGGTTTACTGGCAGAATTGGTCCCACAAAAGCTGAAAAATCTTGCTTTCACAAAAAATCGGCCGATCTTTTGATGTTATTACGTGGATGAATCGTTCATTGTCGTGAAGGTAAACTTAATGCGGAATTGCCATAGTCTACTGCTGAGACCTGGTTTGTTACTTAAAATTCCCATTAAGCGTATGCTTGCTCAACAGTCATGTCAGACGCAAACACGGCATGGAAAGAGCGCACGATCAGTCAATAGAAAATATATTCAAATCCTGCAAGTCATTCTCACTGAAAAGCTGCGTGTATTTATAACACGGCGTTCAGATTGGCTATATTCTGTGCAATCCACTTCAAGAGAAAGTTCTAGAAGAGCCGAGCGACTTCTCACGGACATGGGCCAGTCAGAGCTGATGGGGACACAGTGGCCACAGCCAATGCGGTACGCCCTTCCTTGACGTGCTCGTCAGGCAGAGAGCCAATAACGAAATAGAAACCACGGTATAAAGGAAAGCGACTAACGCCACGCAGCTTCTCACGCTTCACAGCAACCATCTGGTGGCTCAAAAACGAGGCTGTGTGAGAACACCGTTTAAACGCATCCAGACTGACTGCAACAACCCCGCAGAAAAAAAGCACGTGAGGTCCGTTATCTCAGCGACCAGTTTGTGAGGAACGGCCATCCGAAGGCATTCAAACGCTTATGCCTACATATTCGTCCCGGGTGGACCCAAACCACAACCAGCCCCTACGGTATGGCATGCGCTGCCATACATAAAGCACTTATCCGAGGCGACGGAGTGCATTGCTTCGGAAGTAGGTGACGTAATCGTACACCAGCCCAAAGCTGTCATGCGCAGCAAGGTGATGAAGAGGAAGGACCGATGACCTTCAGATTAACAATCGGATGAAGTGTTTCACATTTCGTGTCTAAACTGTCCTCCAACTACTCAGGACAGACTGGAGGTATGCTTGAATCGCGCATACACGAACATGAGCTGGCTGTGAGATGGGGTGACTGATTATCACCAGCGGGTCATGAATTGAAATACGCAGCCGCGAAGATAATGGCCCACGCCTGGAGCGCGAAAAGTCGTGCATTGTTTTAAAACTAGGATTCCGATGAAAATTTAGTCAGTCAATATATCGATCAGGCGCTGGGATGCAGAGCCATGCGCGGTCACCTTCGGATTGGCTTTAATGATGTTTGATCGGCCTTATACAATATTAATATTGCTGGTGTTTGTTGCCACTTTTATCTCTGACGGTGAACTCCACTTAAACGGCTCAGATGAATAAAGAAATGCTTCCGATAATCGAACAACCTTCTTCTTAATTTCTTGAATTAAAATATTTACTTGTTTAAATGAACCAGATTATGGTCGACAAAGCAAAAATCAGTGGCTTGGGCAAGGAACACTAGGTTTCCAAATTACGAATTCGGATCTACATTAGAGACCTTCACAACATTGTTAATTAGAAACCAATTCGAGATTCCAATGCTATGTCCACATGTCACTCAATTAGACATATCAACTGTACTTAGGTGAGCAATGTACATTGCGTAACGTAAGTCATGCGAAATTCCGGAAGTGACAAAAGATTGATAAGCACTCGCCAACAGACTCAGATGAATGAACCACAGCTGTTAATTAATAATGAAAAAACATTGAGTGAATTTAAAACATAAAAAACGTCAAAAGTAATATTATACTGTTTAGAAATACCAAGGGTGGCCGTTAAAAGCTAGCCTCCAGTTCGAGTATAGTTTCCAACAGTTTCACGAGAATTGACAGTTTTTTTATTCCGTTTTTAGATTGTTTGAGCTGCGTTTGCCTAAAGCAAACAGGTTTTTGCTTGCTTTTTCCGATAGGAATGTCGAACGTTACAGGAATAAACTTATTTATAAGGTAACATGTGGGGAAATGTAAATAGATTCGCCAGGTCCACTCATAAACATGTCATTTTTTGTATATTAAGGGAACTTTCCTTTCCTCAAATTCTTTATAATTATTTCTGGTGTTGGATTACAATGAAGTACAGATCATCCTTGAAATGCTAGCGAATACTTCACGCTTCTCAATGTTTTCAATCGATTGCCCCTAAATCTAGATTCTGTTATGCGTGTTTATGAAAACCTTCAAGACGTGTCTTAGAAAAATTTACCGGAGTAGGGAGTTCGTGAAATTTCCTCCTAATGCTGATGGCCGTCGGAGTCATATTTTCAGATCCACTGAAACATGAAAACTCAGTATTGCGAAAAATGAACGTCCACAGGCAAAGCCAGCAATTAGTAAAAAAACGTTCTCTAGTAAAAAAAACGTTCTCTAGTAAGTTACCATTTTAAAAGGTGTCTTAATCAGATACTGCACTGACGGATGTTTGGGGACGTTGGACCTGTTTCTTGACTTCCCTAGACATGAGAGATAATTTTTCTCCTTCACTTTTATCTTCATTTTGAAGGGTTTTTCTCTCTTTTTTTAAATTTAGGCCCCGTTTTAATATTGTAAATGCGCAATAGAGTGATCGTATAAATACTACAATATTGAGGAACCTGCTATCCTCTGTACACTCCGTTTATAAATTACGCATTAGCGGAAACTATACTATAGAGAAAGTATCTTATCGCATGTGACAAATTTAACACAATTTTTGTTAGAGGTTCATCAGAGAGCAGAAACATGTCGAGATATTTAAACAAAGGATTGTCGGTAGACGCTATCATTGTGTTTTCGGGCATGAAAAAAATACTGATTTACAAATCCAGATTCTTCAAAGCAATGAAACGTCTAACTTTCTATAAATAACTCACTTTATTGCCCCTTGCATCATCTGTTTTAAGAAATGAAAGGAATATATTCTCTAGTATTAAAAATTCCGTTTGGTAAAACTCAAAAGTTTATAGTACTCTCCTCTAAAACAAAACAGCATCGGATAAGCCAACTTGGACTAGGATAGTTATGAGCACAGGAAAAGGCCGAACTACAAGTAACCGTTGATCCGCGTTCTAATTTGCAAGCATTTTGATTCATGAAATTATTTATAACCATATTCTGCACTCGAAATGGGCATTTTTGGAATACAAAGTACAGCTTTTTAGCTACCCACAATCCATAGTCTGTCGTAATGTTTCATGAGATATGTTACATTGTGTACATTGAAAGTTTAACAATGAGTTCGGGCAAGAGAGATTTGGTTGTTATAGACTACGTTAAACGTGGAGAATATGACCTTTTTACTTAAAGAGACGATACGAAAACCCGTTTGAGACCAGGTAGTTATTCTTCTAGAGCAAATAAACGGAATCTATTCTTCTAATAAACAAGCATACGAAATCGTTGACTCCTTCGGCTAGGCGCTTTTGCTAAAAGAGCTGACACACTTCAATTCTTTGAAGTGTGGTTCGATTTCTTGGTCATTTTCGCCATCAAACGAGTGCGTATGACCGACTGATGATGACCAATTATCCAGAAACGGCCATTCCAGTCTCCCTTGTCTCTGTCGGTAATATTCATCTGTCTATAATTCTAGCCGCTGTGCGGTTTTTGGCGGGGCTCAAGGGCAAGCCCCAAGGCAGAACGGGATGAGTGAGCCCGGTAACCGGTCGGCGAGCCAGCCCAGTTCCCCTTGTTTTTGTCAGCAATGTTCCTCAATGCATACATGTTTAGCTAAGTCTTCCGTGTTTCGCCCCTCATTCCCTCGCTTACTTACAACTAGTTTCTGCGTGAATACCTAAAAAAGCTTCAAACAAAACAGAATTTACTTGGACCGTGAAGCACCCATACCAGACTGGCAAACGAAGTGCCATATCATCCCAACCAGATGCTAACCTGCGCGCATAATTTACGCTACACATGAAGTAAATTAACCAGATCACCCGCATTGACGCCGCCAAAAGCTTGACCCAGCAGTAGCGCACTTGCAGAAATCCTTATCGTGTTGGCGCTTATAACAAACATCCTTATTGCGTGCCCGTGTGCTCGTTATTTAAACAACCCGAACCGAATGCGACTGCAGGCGAACATGAAGTGCTACTATCTGGACAGTTCAACATCGAGGAAGTAGATCGTCGCGTACACCAACCGCGTAAACATGAGCAGTGGAGCAGGGGGGGCCGGGGAGTTGGCAGGTCCGATAATTGGAACTAAGTTCACGAGGCTGCTGGGTTGTGGTGGGGGGGGTGTTGACCAGTGAAGTACACGTTTTGACATGCCTTATAAGCTCGAGGTAAATGCTGGAAGCAATGAAACATCCTGAACAGAATGTGTGCGCCGATATTCTTCTTTCTGCTTACCGTCGCTGTGGCGTCGGCCGAGTAAGTTCCTCGCATTGTCTCTGTCTTTATCAACTCAATCTCTCCGCTTATAGGGAGGTGAGTATACTCGACCATCCTGCCTAGTGAGACCTACCCAGTTCTCCTAGTCAGACTATATACTTTCAAAATATTAGAGCGTGCATTTAATTGCAACTCTGATTGGTGTACTGAAAGCCGTGTTCACTAGATGGCATGGAAAAGGTAGAGGATCGCTTGTGCGCATGCGCTTGAAGGGGGAAGTACTTTTTAGATGTCTGAAGCGTGGTCTTGAAGAAATTATTTTACGCACAAAAAGACGACACCTTTAAGCACGCCAGTCAGCGTACTCTGTATCGATCCCTGACACCCGAAATCTATCCTTCATTGTAGCCTTTAGTCCACTCCTACGAGATCGAGATCCCCGCATAATTTCACGCCCGCCGTTCGGAAAGAGTACCCGATCCACCAGCCAAGTTAACGATTCAAGTGGGTATTCACACTCGCTAGCATAGTAGGTCACATTGGGTCTGTTTAGGAGTTATTTTTAGTATCTCACAAGTCCCAACTTGTACGCATAGGCGGATGAAATGTACGTCACCAAGGTAGCTTGTTTAAACTGAGTGAGTATAAAAGAAATGAGTATTCTGTCAAAATAAGGCACTCCAAAACAGACTAATTGCAAGCGCGATTTTGGCTGCAGACCAATCCCGTTCGAGTGATTCTCGCTTACGTGAAGAATATGGTGGCGGAGACGGAGGAATACTTTGACAAGGACGCTGTCGGCCAGAAGATGGCTGCTCGATTTGCGGATGGCCGGAGACTCTTCAACGAAAGTGAGCCCTTCAATTCAAATTTGATTAATTAACTCTCTCTCTCTCTCTTTCAATCTTTCAGTTAGGGAACGAATTGCATATTACGTTAAGGTGCGTCTTCGCGTAATCAAATATGAGGACTGATTTGTGAGTTTATTGTTGTGACGTTATTACATTTTGCAGCATAATCGAGCAGTTTTGTTTCCGTCATTTCTATTGCCTCATTGAATTTCTTTGTAAAGGTGTTTGGACGTGTTCTTTGAAACGTTTCTACCATAGTATCATTTGCTTGACAATCAAAGCAAAGGTGAATATGTTTTGACCTGATAGCACTTGTAATTAAGCCGTAAATTGCATGGGATATAACTAAATAAATAATATATAATATAAATATTGATTTTGAATCCTGATCTTCTTTGAATGTTTTAATCTACTCCTGATTATTCAGCTTGGTATGTTAGTTTGGATAACCGATCTGACTTGAATGCTTGAGGAGCTGCCGAAAACATTTTCGCTTTTCTCTCCAGCCTAGTCCGTGTGCGCCCATCTGAAAGTAGCGATTTCAGTCAGTAAACGAGCTCAGGTTGACATTTTGGGTAATATGAATGAATTTTCCAAGAGTATTACCTTCCAGCAGAACTCATACACCTGCACATATGAGCGCTTTATGCTTCAACTCATTTTACGGATTAGGGACTTATGGAAACTTATCGTTCTAATGTGAAAGCACTCAGAACATGAGACTGCAAATGATCATTTTCCTCCACATTATTGGAATTGCGCATTTTATTGCTTAATTTGCTACAGTAGCTCGTGCTAATTGTTGTCTCCTTCCTCCACAGTGGATATGTGGATTCTTCGTTGGGTTCAAGAGATCCCGAGGACACCAACAGGTCAAACAATAGCAACTATCCTAATTTTTTGATTTAATATTTTTGAATACATTGACAATTACAAAGCACTTTTGTTAATCTTTTCCGGGTTCTAGTAGTTGGTATTTTGGTAGTTTGACTATAGTTCTGCGAAAATTCCACTGTTAGCATTGAAAAGTCGGATTGGTAAACATATGTTTTCAGTAATGGAGGCGAAAGTCCACATTCCAGGTGTGTGTATATTTTAAGAAGAAGAAGAAGAAGAAGAAGAAGAAGAAGGAGAAGAAGAAGAAGGATGTTCGTTCGCCGGAATCATGGTTTTATTCGTCTAACGGTATATCGCAAGTAGTTGCCCACAGCTTCGAAACAGGTCACGAGTTTAACTTCGCAGCCACGAAGCACATCGCCCACGCCAGATGCAATACAAGCCGAGAATTGATTGAAGCCTTGGCCTCCGATGAGAACTCGGTCAATCGATTTATCGATCTGGCGCCAGCATACAGGGCCCTGCGTAGTCACGTCCGGACTGGCGCCACTGCTGTCTGATTTGTCCCTGCCCCCTCTAAATGTTACTCGTTTATTTCGCTGTTTTATCTCTGACGATGAACTCCAGTAAGAGTTCGAAAACTCAGACGAATAAAGCCATGATTCCGGTGAACGAACAACCTTCTTATTCTTCACATATATGTTTTCAGTCCTTTGTTATCAGGCCGGTGCAATAACACGGGGAACAAATTCGTGGGTTATGTACAGCGCTTATATTGTTCTCGTGGGGGAGGGGTTATTCACACGCTTCATTCCCACACCGCCTGCTTGACGGAGTCGGCGAGCTGAGGCCGTTTGAGGTGGGAGCAGAGCGGTGGGGTTCAGAGTACGCTGTGAGCAATGTCTGTATGTAAAACACGCGGAGTGCGTGCGAATGTTATCAGGCGAGATGGGGCGACGTGCCATTATTACCTGGTGTCGGTCGGGGAAGACAAACTGCTAGTATCAGCGTCTTCTGACAACAGAGCGCTGCGTTCGCTATCCGAATCGCCGCTGCCTCGGCTGTTGCGAACACCCGTTTGCGTAGGGCCGTAGTGCGCCGGTGCCCGGTCGATAATCTGAAAGGCTTCCTTGGCGTCAACTTGCTGGTTCGTATCGATCAGATGTGCAAGAATGGAACTTGAAATCGATCGAGTTTCCTTTACCCTAGCCAGGCAAGTATGTATTTGCGTATCCCCTTCTCCAAACCTTTCGTTTTTCGGCCAATATATCCCGCTTTTACAAAAACAGGAGAAAGACTAAATACACATCTTTGTGGCCTGCAACGGCAGTCGGTCTTTACCCCCCACCCACCCCCCCTCTTAACCGTAGCGAAGAATACACGCAAGTTTGTCGCCGGGAAAGCAGTCGTAATCGCCGTCCTTAGACGTGATCTTATTAATTCGTTTGCTGCGTCCCCTAGAAAAGGTAGTCTTATAAATAAGTCTTTCTTTTCTGCAGTTGCGACGTCAGGCTTTGTTGCCCGCTCTCTAATGTTCCAGAGGAGAGCCGATGCGTCGCACTCTATCCGGCAAACCCCTGGACGAAATTTAGTTTTAGATGAAGGGGACAAAACTGTGAAAAGTAATGCACTGTCACGTCCAGGTGTTCTTTCGGAATATCTTGCGTTAAATAGAACCATCCTCTTGTCTGTGTATAAGGACATCGAGGAACTTGATCACATTGTTCACCTCAGCCTCTGCAGAAAACTTTAGGGAGAGCTGTGCCTTTTTAAACTGTTCAGCTAGACCATCGATATTGGTGGTACTTTTCATGCAAAAGAGCTCGTCCATTCACCGAGCCATTTATAGGCTCTTTGAGACTTGTTTACTCGACCTTGATTATAGTGCCATGTCTACTTAATCTTTTTCACGGCAAGGATGTGTGATAAACTTAAACCGCGCGTAAAAAGTTCGGTCCAGCTAATGCTAGAAGTCAAGGAAATGTAAGAACCAATTTATGCTTACGTGCGTACGTCATGTCCGGCCCAGATGGGGAGAGGGGGCGGTGAAACATAGAGTGAGGTAGCTTCAATGCAAGTCTACTCTCACTATAATCCAGTGCAGGTCTCCGTCCCTGCACTACCCTGCTCTGGAGCATACGGTGGACATCATTGGACTACGATGGTTTAACTGTCATCATGTCCGTGCCAAAAGAGGGAGTTATTGACTAAGTGTTGGACAGATGATTTATTGGTTGAAGGACTAAGTCGGGAGCGTATAATCACGAGGGTGACCAGCCACGTCGGCGGACGCACATGAGCTAGAAGTGGTCGGTGTCGCAGCGAATCGGATCGGCTTTGCGATGATCCATACTAGATACATACCCTAATGTGGAGCTTCTGCGCGATCAAAATCGTCAGGACAGTGACCCGTGGTTCGAACGGAAAAATGTTTAACTAGCTAACAATCGATGACCAAAGACTCCAGATCCTAAAAACCAGTTGGTGACAGCTACCGATTCCAGAAATGACCCTCTCAATCGTCAGTCGGTGATCTACTCAGCTGAACCACCGTTTCTCTCGGACTAAAAGTACCTCAAAATCAGGTCTTTTAGCTGACGAACAATTTTTAGCCACCGCATTCCAGGGTGTGTGCATATTTTAAGAAGAAGAAGAAGAAGAAGAAGAAGAAAAAGAAGAAGAAGAAAAAGAAGAAGAAGAAGAAGAAGAAGAAGAAGAAGAAGGATGTTCGTTCGCCGGAATCATGGTTTTATTCGTCTGACGGTATATCGCAAGTGGTTGCCCACAGCTACGAAACAGGTCACAAGTTTAACTTCGCAGCCACGAAGCTCATCGCCCACGCCAGATGCAATACAAGCCGAGAATTGATTGAAGCCTTGGCCTCCGATGAGAACTCGGTCAATCGATTTATCGATCTGGCGCCAGCATACAGGGCCCTGCGTAGTCACGTCCAGACTGGCGCCACTGCTGTCTGATTGGTCCCTGCCCCCTCTAAATGTTACTCGTTTATTTCGCTGTTTTATCTCTGACGATGAACTCCAGTAAAGAGTTCGAAAACTCAGACGAATAAAGCCATGATTCCGGTGAACGAACAACCTTCTTATTCTTCACATATATGTTTTCAGTCCTTTGTTATCAGGCCGGTGCAATGACACGGGGGAACAAATTCGTGGGTGGTGTACAGCGCTTATATTGTTCTCGTGGGGAGGGGGTTATTCACACGCTTCATTCCCACACCGCCTGCTTGACGGAGTCGGCGAGCTGAGAGCCGTTTGAGGTGGGAGCAGAGCGGTGAGGTTCAGAGTACGCTGTGAGCAATGTCTGCGCATGTCAAAACACGCGGAGTGCGTGCGATTGTTATCAGGCGAGATGGGGCGACGTGCCATTATTACCTGGTGTCGGTCGGGGAAGACAAACTGCTAGTATCAGCGTCTTCTGACAACAGAGCGCTGCGTTCGCTATCCGAATCGCCGCTGCCTCGGCTGTTGCGAACACCCGTTTGCGTAGGGCCGTAGTGCGCCGGTGCCCGGTCGATAATCTGAAAGGCTTCCTTGGCGTCAACTTGCTGGTTCGTATCGATCAGATGTGCAAGAATGGAACTTGAAATCGATCGAGTTTCCTTTACCTAGCCAGGCAAGTATGTATTTGCGTATCCCCTTCTCCAAACCTTTCGTTTTTCGGCCAATATATCCCGCTTTACAAAAACAGGAGAAAGACTAAATACACATCTATGTGGCCTGCAACGGCAGTCGGTATTTACCCCCACCCGCCCCCTTAACCGTAGGGAAGAATACACGCAAGTTTGTCGCCGGGAAAGCAGTCGTAATCGCCGTCCTTAGACGTGATCTTATTAATTCGTTTTGCTGCGTCCCTAGAAAAGGTAGTCTTATAAATAAGTCTTTCTTTTTCTGCAGTTGCGACGATCAGGCTTTGTTGCCCGCTCTCTAATGTTCCAGAGGAGAACCGGTGCGTCGCACTCTATCCGGCAACCCCTGGACGAAATTTAGTTTTTAGATGAAGGGGGACAAAACTGTGAAAAGTAATGCACTGTCACGTCCAGGTGTTCTTTCGGAATATCTTGCGTTAAATAGAACCATCCTCTTGTCTGTGTATAAGGACATCGAGGAACTTGATCACATTGTTCACCTCAGCCTCTGCAGAAAACTTTAGGGAGAGCTGTGCCTTTTTAAACTGTTCAGCTAGACCATCGATATTGGTGGTACTTTTCATGCAAAAGAGCTCGTCCATTCACCGAGCCATTTATAGGCTCTTTGAGACTTGTTTACTCGACCTTGATTATAGTGCCATGTCTACTTAATCTTTTTCACGGCAAGGATGTGTGATAAACTTAAACCGCGCATAAAAAGTTCGGTCCAGCTAATGCCAGAAGTCAAGGAAATGTAAGAACCAATTTATGCTTACGTGCGTACGTCATGTTCGGCCCAGATGGGGGAGAGGGGGCGGTGAAACATAGAGTGAGGTAGCTTCAATGCAAGTCTACTCTCACTATAATCCAGTGCAGGTCTCCGTCCCTGCACTTCCCTGCTCTGGAGCATACGGTGGACATCATTGGACTACGATGTTTTAACTGTCGTCATGTCCGTGCCAAAAGAGGGAGTTATTGACTAAGTGTTGGACAGATGATTTATTGGTTGAAGGACTAAGTCGGGAGCGTATAATCACGAGGGTGACCAGCCACGTCGGCGGACGCACATGAGCTAGAAGTGGTCGGTGTCGCAGCGAATCGGATCGGCTTGCGATGATCCATACTAGATACATACCTAATGTGGAGCTTCTGCGCGATCAAAATCGTCAGGACAGTGACCCGTGGTTCGAACGGAAAATGTTTAACTAGCTAACAATCGATGACCAAAGACTCCAGATCCTAAAAACCAGTTGGTGACAGCTACCGATTCCAGAAATGACCCTCTCAATCGTCAGTCGGTGATCTACTCAGCTGAACCACCGTTTCTCTCGGACTAAAAGTACCTCAAAATCAGGTCTTTTAGCTGACGTACAATTTTTAGCCACCACAGGACACTCCAGTTACGTTTTTGCAGATAAAAAAGAACCTGAGATCGATAGCGTGACGACCACTTCGGTTGGTCGAAAATATTTGGTCCATTTATTGTAATTCCACGTGAAGAGTACACATGAATGAATAGCTCAATGAACATCTGAATGGGTATCCGTCGACATCCCATGTGGTTAATTCTTTTTCTCATTCCGAACAGTCAAAAGTTAGAAGTAATCACTCCATTTTACCCACATACGCCTATGTCGAGCCTTGGTTACTGACAGCTACTCCCTACGCAACCTACCGTCACTCTAAGTGATTGCCGGAGAGCGTTTCACCTCTGCAGCTATTTTGGCAAAAATAGATGTTTTGAAACAAAAATGCATTTAAAATAGTAGTTTCCAGATAGTATGAGATCATATAGTTAACTGATTTCCTTTTACTTCAATAGGGAATGACAACATAGCTACTGGTGGGAGAGAAAAAGGTGATGTGGGCGGAGGCAGGGGGAGAGAAAGAGGAGGAGGAGGAGGAGGAGGAGAGGAGGGAGGGAGGGAGGAGGAGGAGGGAGGAGAGAGAAGAGGAGGAGGGAGGAGGGAGGGAGGAGAGAGAAGAGGAGGAGGAGGAGGAGGAGGGAGGAGGAGGAGGGAAGACAAGAGGAGGAGGAGGAGAAGGAGCGGAGAGAAGAGGAGGAGGAGGAGGAGGAGGAGGAAGACAAGAGGAGGGAGGAGGGAGAAGGAGGCGGAGAGAGGAGGGAGGAGGAGGGAGGAGGAGGGAGGAGGGAAGACAAGAGGAGGGAGGAGGAGGGAGGAGGAGCGGAGAGAAGAGGGAGGAGGGAGGAGGGAGGAGGAGGAGGAGAGAAGAGGAGGGAGGAGGGAGGAGGGAGGAGGAGAAGAGGAGGAGGAGGAGGAGGAGGAGGAGGAGGAGGAGGAGGAGGGAGGAGGAGGAGGGAGGAGGAGATGGAGGAGGAGGAGGAGGAGGAGGAGGAGGAGTAGAGTGTTATATACTTCCACTTTCAACCTACCAAACTAAAACGTCTAATTCCTCAGAATAGTCAAAAGTGCATTTGTTTTTGTAAATAGTTGCGCATTAGGACTAGGATCAGTTCAAAGAATTTGAAATAAGTTTGGTACAGTGGCTGTGATTAAAGGACGCTCTGGTTGGAATACAATAACTGCCAGACCATAATTCAAAAATTATGACAATATATCCGCAATGCCTACAATAGTCATACCAGGAAGGCGTTATCGCTACCTGGGCCATTGTTTTGAGCAGCAGGGTATAAGGAGAATCTGCGGTGGTTGAAACTAAATCGTTTGGCGCCTTGCTGTACATTTCAGGTAGATGCTGTCGAAGAGAGACCGTAGTTCTCTGTCCTTCTCTGTGCCCGTCTCACTTCTTACCACCAGCATGTGTCATTAGAAAGTCAAGGAAAGGTCGAATGGTTATACCACTGAACCCCCTGGTTTATCAGACGCCGGGGTGCAGGGGGTACCATTTAGGGGTAGCACCACACAAATAGCATTTGATCGCTCCAGCTGTCTCGTACAGGTGATCAATGCTCCTGATACCGCCTCTAAGTTGTACCCAACTCTCTCATGTGGCTCCTCGTAGCTGGGCTCCTCCCAGCAGCCACACCCCAGACAACCGTCACGACCAGCGGGCTAAACCAGGCGAGGGTCTCCGGTGCTGTATGTACGTCCACACCCAGTATGTCTGACTCCCGAGCCTACCCTCCCCCCTCTCAAAAAGTCCTACGGTGGAAGCGACAGCAACCCCATAGGCAGCC
>WEDG01001614.1:0-37500 GCA_017591395.1 Schistocephalus solidus
TGGCTTATTAACTGTCATCAGCAATTTAAATCTTACAAATTTACTGATGTATATTTTTACATCTTTAACTTAATGAAACAACGTGCCGGCCGAAGTCCAAAACAGTGCAGATGACAGCCGCCTTTATTAAAAATATTCGTGAGTTCATTCTTTTTTTCCTTCTTCTGATTTTCGAAATATTCCGATTTAAATTACCAGAGAGAGAGCAGATTTAATATATTTTCTCTTCTTAAGGTCCTACGAGACTTAGGGGACGACTTTTTGTACGGCATTTCTTTATGACAGGCCGCAAGCACAGACTTAACAAGCAACATACCATCTTAAACGGCTAGCTTTTGCTTCTTAAATCCCAAAATGTGTTTCAGAAATCATATTATTCGTATTTAACTTAATATTTTTAACCCCACCACTTTCACGCAGATGTACCTTTAGTCTCATTGCCATGCAAATATTCATATTGCATAAAACCCTTTATTTTTTTAAAGGAAACCCAAAATTCAACCCATGCATTTGCTTTAAGCATCACACGAATCCAAAAACCGGTACTAACATTTCATGTTCACTGTTTATTTATATTCCCTGTCGCTTAGTAGGCCATTTAAATGTAGGAAATTTCGGAAGTTACGAGGAACGATTATTGTCACTACTTATACTGAAATCTCATTGCTCTGTTGTCCATCAGAAGTTGGCCGCCGTGGTTGTAATCTTCAAGCCATATTGCGCCTAATCACAGAGCTTTCTCCTGGGAGAGGTAAAGTTTACTAGAAGCCGGAAGGTCTATTCATCATTCGTTTCAAACAATGCAAGGCAGTAAATGACATCTGAAAATGAAGTTGAATCGACGGTTGCGAAGGCTTCTGCCATGTTAAATGCAATAGTATTTTTCCCCTGAACTATTTTTCCGTTGGCGTGGAGTAGCAACACAATGCCCAAAAGGCCATTTGAATGTAGGGAATTTCAAAAGTTACGAGGATTGGTTTTTACCACTACTAATACTGGAATCTCAATGCTCCGTTGTATATCATGAGTTTGGCCGCCATGGTTGTAAACTGCGATTGAGATTGCGTCTAATCTCAGAGATTTCCTACTGGGAGGGTTTGCAAGGCTTTGATGAAGTTCTATTCAGTATTCTTTCAAACTATGAAAGGCAGTTGATGACGTCTGCAAATGAAGTTTAAGGACGTTTGCGGAGGGTTCTGCCATGCTGAAACCAATATGTTTTTTCCCTGAAAAATTATTCCGTTGGTGTGGAGTAGCGGCAAAATCTCATTGGTTGTGTGGCCTTAGACTGTCTTGCTTGTTTTAAGTTTTTTTCAATTCATTACGGAAAATGTAACGTTTAATATTCTCTGGCAGAGCTCGCCATTATTTTGTAGAGGTGAATGTCTCTCTATGGGCATAGCTGTTTCGAAACTTGCACGATGATTTTGGAATCACGCCACATATATGTGAGTCATTTCTAACAGTTGCCTGTGAGCCGTTTGTTATCACGTCTTTTTTCAACAAATTTTGCATTTTTAGCACAAATAACATGTGACTTTATGGGCTCTGGTGAACTCAGATGCAATAACGCCGACCGCCCGACCAATGGCAAGAACCCTAGACATGGCCTTGGCCTGGTTCTATGGCCTCTCCAGGTACAGAATAAGAGTGTTACGCTCCATTCAATCGTATCGCTTAAAGGCACTTCAACGTACGGATTTATTATTTCGGTTTGTCAAATGTCTAAGCGCTGATTCGGGCACTACAGTCAGTTACTCAGCACAATTATTGGAGAAACGTAAAGGGGTAAGTCTCCTGCCAAGCGACGTTACGATATCTTTTGATGTCATGTCACTTTTAATTATATTCCACAGGACCTGGCAGGCGAGACCATTGCAGTGCTCATATGAAGCAAGTACGATGAAAACGAGAATTGCTTTAGATACCCTCAAGTTTTTCGGCTCCTAATTTTCTGCCACAGGACCTAAATCACGATTAACGGCATAATCCACGAGCAGGTAAAAACACAAATTTGTTGGCCTATCTCTGGACGCATCTTCGTGGTGGTCCCACATTACAAAGGCTATGCCATTTAGTCATCAAAATGTCTTTTTAAACAGAAAAGCCATTTAAAGAGTACGTTATAAAGCACATACATGATGCACGGACCACCGAAAACCTGCGTTGTAAAATCCCATTTTCGAATTGATTTAGCCTCGGAGACTTTTTGAGAACATGCAATAAAGTGAAAGATGTCATGCTGCGTTTTGCTGGCTGGCTTCCTTTCGTTTGGTACATTTTGGAAAGCATATATCAATGAGTATGACTGTGTATGTAATACGCATATGACCTCGTCAAACTAATATTAATTAAATAAGTTCACTAGAATAACAAATGACACGGATACTTGTGAGGCAATATATCTCCAATTACGCATAACGGCTCCACGGATGAGGTTTCATAAACGATCTTACACAACAGCACCTCCAGCATGTCGATAATTCCCTTCTTCGAGAGATTCGTTTAAATGCACATTCGGAAGAACAGAGGCCAGTCCAAATGAATTGTAATGCGCGCGATACATTTTCTGTCATGCAACAGGTAAGGGGATTGCAAAGATGGTCAACACTCTTTATTATCTCCTAACATAATTTAAATTTCGACATATTTTCGTTTTCAGAGGGAAGAAAGGAAGAGAGGAAAGTTTCAAACTCCCTGGTAAGCGAGTTAAGTTGCTGTAATAGCCACTCGGAATATAAGTAAACGTTGACATGTTAAGTGACATTCGTAAATTCAAATCTGAAATATACGATGGCCCGTAAGGTTATGGGATGAGCTAGTTTGTGGTGGTTTAACAAATTAGCTTTAAATTGAGACTATTGCGGCATAAGTATTTAAAGTACGCTATTTATGTGATGCAGCTCGGTAAATTTCACGGAGAGGCCTGGAGAACGTCATTTAAGAGAAGAGGCTGCGCTCGTAATTTCTTTAGACATGTTTAAACGGTATAAATGCTATAGATGGGGCAGCAAACATTCCAGTTGGGTTAAAATCACCGGAAATTTCATTAATTGTCGTTGGGGGAAATTTATTAGAATATTGAATGGAGGTGCTGACTTAACTGGACATTACAGGATATGACTTAAACGGTACATTGAGTTTAGTGGATATACGAATGACTTGTTAATATTAGGTTGAGGAGTTGATGATAGGAATGACACATTTATTCGCTCCAGGATGGTCTTCACATCAAACGGGCAGCCTGATGTACTTAAGCAGACCACTAGTCGCACGACTATAAAGTGAATTCATTCTGTAACTATGCATTGGTAAGATTTGATTTGGCAAAGCAGGTGCCACCATTCAGCAGGGTAAACAGATCAGCAGGGATCATCAAGGGATAACATTAAGGCGTCATTGCGGTAATAAGACAAGTGGAAAGTTTTGGACACATATGAATCAAACTATTTGGCCTTTGAAATTGAGCCATCATCTTTTTCTGCTCTCCATTTGCATGTGAATCCTCTAATACGTACGTCGGTTGGCCTATTTCACCCATTATATACATGCTTTTTTACACTTTTTTTATTCGAACAAGAAAAACGCCTTTAACAAAATCAAATTAGAAAAAGAAATAATTAAAGAAGAGAGGAGATGAGCCACGATTATATTTTTAAGTGTCTTCTGAAAATGGGAGTGCTGAAGTCCAACGCCCAAGCTTCTCCGTAAAACAATTTTTTTTCTTGTTCCAATTGGAAATAATTAAAATAGTAGTTGGTCACTCACCAATCGCTGACAGGATTCAATTGTTCCGTTGTGCCTTGGGGCTCACTCAGAAACCCCGACAGCTGCAGCTGAGTGGCTATAGATATAGACATAATTATATTACCAGTAAAGTCGACGATGAATTAATGTCCATTTCTGATTTATAAGCCAACATAAAACCCAGGTGCTGCAGAACCTGAGGCTCGAACGTGCGCCCTGTTGGGCAGAAGTACAACGCTCTGAACACGGTGCTACGAGCTCAAAGTGGTAACGGTTTTGTTTATGAATATAAACATTCGTATTTGGGCGCTCATTGATCAGTTATGCATTTGTGGGTTACCCTAGAGGCCCACCAGATGCCGCAAAGTGGCTACATACGTAGGAAGCATTATATGACTAGCACAGGCAAGGAAGAATTAATGACCATTTCCGGCTGATAATTTGTCATCAGCCAGCCAGAAGCAATCTGATGTGATTCCTTGCCAAACGAATGAACTCACGACCTGTTTGGCAGAAGGCCAAAGCTCTACCTACTGCTCGGCGAGCTCATTGTATTGGGGTTTTGTTTGACAAGTTTAATAATGGTAGTTGGGTGCTCACCGATGGGAAACAGGATTCACACATTCCATTCCGCCTTAGGCAGACTATAGCGACCCACCGGTTGCTGCAGAGTGGCTACATATATAGACTAAATACATAATCAGCAAATACTAGAAAGAGTTAATGGCAATTTGTAGATTATTACCCTCCATCAGCCAGCAATAACCAATCCCAGGTGATTCATTGCTTGATGCATGAAATCGCGGACTGTTGAGCAGAAGGCCAATGCTCTACTTACTGCGCTACGAGCTTGTTATTTCGACGGTTTTGTTTTGGAATAAGAACAATGGTATTTTGACGCTAAACAATCGGTAAAAGGACTGATCCATCCTGTTGTTCCATGGGGGGCACTCTAAATCCCTTCCAGCTGCCGTTGAGTGGCTAAAGATTATAATATATAATCAGTAAAGACAAGGAAGAAAGAATGACTATTTCTGTCTTATTAGCCGTAATCAGCCAGCCTTTACCCATCCTAGCTAATTTCTATCCCAAAGCTATAATTTGTGACCTATTCGGCAGATGTTCTACGATCTACCAACTGCGCTATGAGCTCGTTGTCTTTACGGTTTCATTTGGGAATATTAACCATCGTAGTTGGGCGTTCACCAATTAGTGAAAAGAGTCACTCGTTTTGTTTTTCCAACAATGACAAATAAGTAATAATTGCCCTTTCTGCCTTATAAGCCGCCATCAGCCAGCCATACCTAACCATATGGGATTCCTTTCCAGCAATACTAAACCTCACGTACTGCGGTGCCTGAGGCTTGAATTCGTAAACAGCCAGCCAAACCCAATAATATGTGATTCCTTTCCCGACCCATGAAATAGCGACCTGTTTGGCAAAATGCGAACGCTCTATCCACTGCACTACGATCTCCTTGTCATATGATGGTTGTTTGGGAATATAAACAACGGTAGTTGGGCGCTCACCAATGTGTGACATGAATCGCTCTTCCCGTGTTAGCTTGGTACACACATCAGATATTCGCCAGCTGCAGCAGAGCGGCTCTAGATATTACTAGCAAAGACCACATAGAAATATTGGTCTTTTCTAGCTTATAAGCCGGCATCAGCCGCTCATAACCAAATGTGGGTGCTTTGGTACACCAGGCTCAAACTCGCGACCTGTTGGGCAGAGGTCAAATGATCTACCCACTGCGCTACTAACTCGTTTTCTTGACGGTTTCGTTTGGGAATAGTAACAATGGTAGATGGGCACTTACCGATCGGTCAAAGGACTCACTCGTCCTATTGTACATTTGGACTAACTCTAGAGCCCCACTAGCTGCCACAGTTCGTTTCAGATAAAAGCAGAATTATTTTACAAGCCAAGACAACGAAGCAAGAATGACCATTTCTGGCTGATAATCCACCATCAGCTAGCCATAACCAAAACCATGTAATTCATTGCCCAACGCGTGAACTCGTCACCTGTTAAGCAGAAGTTAAACTCTCTACCCACTGTGCTATGAGTTCGTTGACTTGATGGATTCTTTTGACAATATTAACAATGGTAGTTGGCGCTCATCGATCGGTTACAGGACTCGCGCGTCCCGTTCGGCCTTGAAGCACATCCAAGCGCCCAACCAGCTGCCACAGAGCTGCTGCATTTATAGTCAGAATAAAATAACCGTAGGAATTTCTGTACTTAAATACAGGAAATTTTTAAATCTTACAAATTTACTGAGTTTGTACCTGTAGTTGGTAACAGGACCGAAAAAAGACAAGGAAGAATGGAATAGCCATTTCTGGCTTATAAACTGTCATCAGCAAGCCACAATTAAACCCAGGTGCTGCAGTGCCCAAGGCTCGAACTCTCGACCTTGTTGGGCGAAAATCCAACACTCTATCTAATGCACAACGAGCTCGTTGTCTTTCCTGATTCAAACGGGAATATTAATAATGGTAGTTGGGCGCACACCAATCGGTAACAGGATTCACCTGTCCCATTGTGCCTT
The DNA here is from genome assembly GCA_017591395.1 of Schistocephalus solidus. Classification (NCBI taxonomy): domain Eukaryota; kingdom Metazoa; phylum Platyhelminthes; class Cestoda; order Diphyllobothriidea; family Diphyllobothriidae; genus Schistocephalus; species Schistocephalus solidus. Next base: position 6,306 of record WEDG01001614.1, read on the forward strand.
CGGGCTAACTTTCAAGCCCCGCCAGCAGACGTATCGCAGCTTAGGATAAAGGCAGAAAAGCATGACCGACAAAGACAACGGACACTGGAATGGCCATTTCTGGCGCCCGAGCCTTGAACTCGCGAACATGTTTGCCGAGGTCAAACGTTCTATTCACTGCGCCACGAGCTCGTTGTCTTGACGGTTTCAAACAATGGAAGATGGGCACGCACCGATCGGAAACAGGACCCGCTCGTCCCGTTGTGCCTTGGGGCTAACTCTAAAGCCTCGCCAGCAGGAAGGCATGTGCGGTAGCTGCTGATTTTTAAAAATTGAAATATCGGCAGTACGTCCTTAAGATTGAAACTTGAAAGTAAATTTAAAGTTTCGTAAAGGATAGCGCGTAACACACAACAGTCAGATTTACGATTGAACACATTGTAAAACCTCACGATGTCCAATTGACATTTACGGTACTTTTTAACTTATTTAGCGACCGTAGAGCATCTGTCTCTCACACAGGCTGTTCCATATTTCAGCTCAGTGGCTGGTGAGCTTTGCAGCCCGGTTACCGCCGCATATTGAACCGTCGACAAACATAAGGATGCTTTATGATGCTCAAAGTTGGATTGGACTAAAGTTAGCCGCGGCCGAATGCCTGCATGCCCACATGTTTATCAGTGACAGTTTGCATGCAAAACGTTTACATTTGCCTTTAAATAGCATTTATTTTTGGAAAATTCTTTCACTTGAAAGTGGATTGAGCATGTCATCTACATATTTACGACGACTTGGCAACCAACGCAGTCCTCAATTTACAATTCCTTCCAATAACCCAAAAAGTTTCCGCGGTGCATTTTTGCGAAGCAACATAAGATGTATTTGAGATGGCGGAGATCTAGGTAACGTTGCCAGAAATCTTCGCCGGTTCAGGTTTTATGGAAGATATTGATGAAGTCTGAAAGGTCATCCATATGGTCTGGGTACGCACGGAACTGGTTTGTTGGTAGGAAGGCAAGCCTATAGTTGCTTGTTAACTAAGCTACAGATCGCAGCTAGATACAAAGGTGTCAAGCAATGCAATTGGTTAATAGGCCTTCGGTATTTGGCCTAGGACACTGGCGCGGAATATTGATTAAACTGTCCACAGTGGATCTTCAAGCGTAAAGAAAAAGAACCTGTGACATGATCGAGGCCAGCTAGATAGGGCATAATATTAGCAGACCAAGTAGAATTAAAAGTGCATAGACTAAAGCGATGTACATGCATTTTTAGAGATTTGTCTCCATACCATTCATCTTAGGTGTGAATTAAGTATTCTCTATGATTGGACAGGATATTTGGCCAACAAAAATAAATGTTAAATGGTTGCAATGCTCGGTACTGAATTTTGTTTAGATTTTGTATTACGTATGTTCGTACTGGACAACGCATTGGTGTCAAAATAGAGTGCGGAAATAAAAGACATTTACAGCTGTCAGAACAATGTTCCTCTAACCGATGTGTGAGCGTTAATCCATTACTAATGATAACCCAGCCTGTCTTATATCATGAATTGTTCACCAGATTTTCGAAATGCATTTTTGCATTTTAAAAATGTGTTGAAAACAATTATTATACAAATAATGGTACAACATAAGCGAAAGATATTAAAACCATGTCAACATGCCGGCTCCTGAGCAAACGTTATTCCGAAAAACATAAACTTTAAAAATCACAACGTAGAATGAATATTTTCATAAATATTTGATGCCACGACAAATAAAACCAAATGATATATACAAATACACATAATTTTCTTCTTTCCTTACTTATTTTTTGGGAGATTATGTCTTACACAATATTAAAGATTTAGGTATTGGTTTATTTGTGAATTCATGTTATTTAGATAAATATCACACACATTTTCCTGGTTATTCTGCTTTTCTTGTTCTATTTATTTTTAGAATAAGAGTTGAGCTTAGAAGACCATTAAGCTACCTTTTAATAAGATAAATCCAAAATTATACTAAATAAAATATAAATGTTTCAAAGGGATCATAAATGCGCCCAGGTCACTCTCAGTTTGCCGAATGCAGCAATCCAAGGACGCCTTGTAAAGGTGTTTTATCAGCAACTAGGGAGGAACCGGTAACAGAAAAATGCCATGTCCAAAATGGAATGTATCTCATGATAAGATCTTGGTAGCAGTGTTAAAATAGACGCAACCTTCGAATGCAACGGGGTAAAATGTAGTCTCGTCGAAATAAATAGGGATAAATTATACGGAGTGTACACTGACGATGATATTTCTTATGTTGTAGACAACGAAAGCGCAAAATTCAAAAAAATATAAATCTGTAGAGGCATCTCCACTAACAACACTCTACCTACTGCACAACGAGCTATATATATATATATATATATATATATATATATGATAGTGTGGGAGCTCACAGATCTGAGCGAGCAATTCATGGATGTTCCGCTGAGTCACCTGGGCGGTCGCACTAGTGACGTCGCAGGCAGCATATGCGATGTGAATGTGAACTGACAGACAGAGGGGAGACCGGGAGTGGCCATTTCTGGCTTATTAGCCGTCATCAGCCGGTCATACCAAATCCCAAGTGGGGCACACCTGTGGCACACACTATCATCATATTCCCGATCACAACCGACAAAACAACGACCCCTTGGCTCAAAGGTAGAGCTTTCGACTCAAATGCCAAAGGTCGCGGGTTCGAATCCCAGGTGTGCCACACTTGGGATTGGGTATGACTCGCGGATGACGGCTAATTAGCAAGAAATGGCCATTCCGGTCTCCCTTGTCTTTGTCGGTTCCATTCCATCATATGCTACACGTCGCTATGCGACCGCCTGCGAGGGCTCTAGTCTGAGCTCCAGGGCACAACGGAACATGCATGTACCTCAAGCAGATCGGTGAGCCCCACACTATCATCATATTCCCGATCACAACCGACAAAAACAACGAGCCCGTGTCTCAAATGGTGAGGTTCGACTCAAAACCAAAGGTCGCGGGTTCCGAATCCCAGGTGTGCTGCTACACTTGGGATTGGGTATAACTGGTTGATGACGGCTAATAAGCCAGAAATGGCCATTTCGCTCTCTCACGTCATTGTCGGTTCCATTCCATCATATGCTACACGTCGCTATGCGACCGCCTGCGAGGGCTCTAGTCCACGAGCTCCAGGGCACAACGGAACATGCATGTTCCTCAAGCAGATCGGTGAGCCCCACACTATCATCATATTCCCGATCACAACCGACAAAACAACGAGCCCGTGGCTCAAATGGTAGAGCGTTCGACTCAAATACCAAAGGTTGCGGGTTCGAATCCCAGGTGTGCCACACTTTGGGATTGGGTATGACTGGCTGATGACGGCTAATAAGCCAGAAATGGCCATTCCGGTCTCCCCTTGTCTTTGTCGGTTCCATTCCATCATATGCTACACGTCGCTATGCGACCACCTGCGAGGGCTCTAGTCTGAGCTCCAGGGACACAACGGAACATGCATGTTCCTCAAAGCAGATCGGTGAGCCCCACACTATCAACATATTCCCGATCACAACCGACAAAACAACGAGCCCGTGGCTCAAATGGTGAAAGAGCGTTCGACTCAAATACCAAAGGTCGCGGGTTCGAATCCCAGGTGTGCCACACTTGGGATTGGGTATGACTTTCAGCTGATGACGGCTTATAACCCAGAAATGGCCATTCCGGTCTCCCTTTGTCTTTGTCGGTTCCATTCCATCATATATATATATATATATATATATATATATATATATATATATATATATATATATATATATATATATATATAAAGAAGAGAGCAATCACGGGGACCATGGTTATATTATCATGACGTTTCAAAATCAAACAAGATGTCATCGTTGGTCGTAACTATAGGACCGCACCTTACAGTATTTATAGGTGGTTACATTTCGGGAAATACGGGATTCCTAAAGGTTTTTGAGTTTGCGTGGAGGAGGGGCCAGGTTGGGGTTGGAGATCCTCAGTCCTCATGCTGCTTGATGAGGAGGGTATTGTTTCATTCTTGGCGATCATCCTATGCATGTTCATCGAATCCGTGGACGACTGGGGGAGGGCGGGTGATGGCTTGTTCTCAATCGGGTCGGGGCCGGCGTTTGCACGTTGGCTATAGTCGTCAGTACACCCATCGACCGAAGCTGCCACCCCAGGCTGCTAATCTTGGTTGCGATCGCATCTCCGTGTGTATTTACACCAGCCGGATAAGTGGTTGAGCTGGCCGAGGCGATAACTCTTCCTTCGTCGGGTCTGGGTTGTGTTGCGATTGAGTGCGTGTCCGCCATGGATTCACCATGTTTGGATGCACTTTAGGCCCATGTTCACGTTGGCTATTTCCATTATTGAGCATCGTCTGGAAGGCTTGGTAGGCCGTAGGAAGTGTCACACAACTATTGATCGAGGTTTTCCCGGTTGCCATACCTCGATGTTTTCCCTTGCCACGCGGTCACTTCCTTAACCCAGAATTTCGGCATTCTGGAAGGCGAAAGTGTTTCTTAGTTCTGCGCAATGGTCCGCCAAAAAAATAGGTCCATTCTTCTTACCGCCCTCATGTGTTCTCCGACTCGGGATTGTAGACGTTTCCCGGTCTCTCCAATGAAGTTGACTGCGCAGAAATTGCATTGAACCCGGGAGATAACGTTTGCTGTTTCTCTTTGGGGCAGGGGTGCCTTAGGCCTCAAAAACAGATGTCGAATGGTTGACTCCAGCCGGTGGGCGATGCCGATCCCAATCGGTCTTAAAAGACGGAGACTGCCTCCGAAACACCGTCAATGTATGGCAACGCTCGCTATATTTTTGGCTGTTCGGTCGCTGGCCTTCGGTTTTGCCTGCTCTGTCTGCTACGTTCGATGAAGTTGCGGAGATACCCGTTGGCCATGAAGAGGCGTTGGAGGTATCTAAGTACTGTCTTCCTTTCGCCTGGCTCGCTGAACTGTGTTCAGCCCCTTAGTTTAGCGTTCGAACACAATTGCGTTTGTGGCATAACGGGTGTTTACTATGGTAACTCAGTTGTTGGCTGTTTCTGGTGGCCTTCCTATACACCGTCGTTTTTAGCTGGAAAACAGCATTTGCGATGAAACCCGTGAGTGGCGATCCCATTGGCGCCCCTTAACCTGCTCGTACGTTGTTCCTTCGAAAGTGAAGTACGTCTTCAGGCAGAATTTTAAGGGCTGGATGAGATGTCTCCGTTTCACCACCTGGTCTGTCTCGTTGTTCCTGCTCTCGAGCATTTTTGTTGACCGTTTCGACTGCCAGGCCTTGTGGGATTGAGGTGAAGATAGAGGTGACATCGAATGACACCATCACCTCGTCTGCAGTAATTTGCACTCCCTGGACCTGCTCCAGGAAATGAGTTGCTGAAAAGACCATAGTGGTCGCGTCCGAGGTGAGCGACTGCCAATTTCGAAAAAAACCATTTCGCCAGATGAAAGGTTGGTTCACTGCGCAAAACACGATTGGCCCGAGGGGGATACCAGCCGTGGGTCCTTTTGCTAGTCCGTAGATCCTTGCTTCGGCTGCGTCTATTGGTAAAATAACCAGTCGTACCGATTTAGTATTCGCATTGTACTTCTGCGTGTCGGCGAGTGACTTGTTGACTTCCGTTACAAGTTTCTCTATCAGTTCCTCGTAACATGACAGGTACACTTGTCAGTCCTCCGGAAAAGCGTTGGCCTTCTGGATTTAGTCTTTCTTATTCATCACTTCTGTCGAGCGTCCTTTGTCGGCTGTTAAAATCTCGATGCTGGTTTCAGTCCTCAGTGTCTTTAGAGCACTCTGTTCCGCTCTTACAAATTATTGCTCGTGGTTTGTTCGCTATCACTAAAGAGGTTATCTGCTGCCGAATAACGTGCTTTGTTTCGTAGGATTCGCCGGTTTGTTTGAGAATCGACTCGACAGTGGTCACGAGATTGACCGGATCAGCGTTTGTGGTGTTAAAGCAAGCTTAATGACTCAGGACTTTCAATTGTGCAGACGACAACTGTTTCGATGAAATCTTGTGCTCCAGAACTTTGTTCTCTTTTTGAGGTGAATAGGTTATATTTCGAAGCTTATCCGTCAGCTCCCGCGTCTCTGATCGCTCGTAGCTCTCTGGCCCGTTTATCAATCACCTGCTGCAGCAGCCTGAATCCGTCCTCTACAATTAGTTCAGCGCACTGTGCAACCGCTTGTATTTGCGCACCCGAATCATTCGTCTGCTATGTTGTTTAAACCACCGTTTCGCCAGACTTTTGTGCACCGGTGGCTTGTAGGACAAGCTTTCGGAAGCACGTGATTGTCAAGGCATCGGTGGAGGAATGGAAGTTGCGCGTACGTTGTCGACAGAAGAAGTACACATATTTCCTAACGTCGTGCTGACTCAAGCGCATCGCGCCCAAAGGTATTGCTAATAGAAACTAAGATGCGCGTTCCCGGAAATAAATGAGAAGAAGAGGCAACCACGGGTACAATGGTTATATTTTCCTGACGTTTTAAACTCAACCAAGATTTCATTCTCAGAGGTAAGTATTGGACCACGCCTCACAGTATTTATAGGTGGTAACATTTCGCGTAATACGGGATTCCTAAGGTTTTTGAATTTGCGTAGAGGAGGGGCCAGGTTGGGGGTGGAGATCCTCAGTCATCATGCTTTTTGATGTTGAGGGTGGTTTTTCAGCCTTAAAGATCATCCTGTGCCTGTTCACCGAGTTCGTGGTGGACTGGGGAGGGCGGGTGATGACCTGTTCTCAATCTGGTCGGGGGTTGACGTTCGCACTTTGGCAGTAGTCATCAGTACCCCCATTGCCCGCAGCTGCCGCCGTTCGGCTGTTAAACATGGTTGCGATCGCACTTCCGTGTTTTTCGTTACTGCCGGATAAGTGGTTGAGCTGGCCGAGGTGATAACTGTTCCTTCGTCGGGTCTGGGTTATGTTGCGATTGCGTGCGACTCCGCCATGGACTCACCCATGTTCAGATACACGTAAGGTCCATGTTCACGTTTGCTCTTTCAATTATTAAGCATCGTCCGGAAGGCATGGTAAACCGTAGGAAGCGTCACAAAACGATTGATCGAGGTTTTACCCGGTTGCCAGACCTCGATTGTTTCCCTTGCAACAGCGATCACATCCGTGACATAGAATTGAGGCATTCTGGAAGGCGAACGTCTTCCTGCGCAATTGTCCGCCACCAAAGACAATGGGTCCATTCTTCTTACACCCTCATGTGTTCTCCGACTCGGGTTTTTAGACGTTTCCCGGGCTCTCCAATGTAGTTGACTGCGCATAAATTGCATTGAACCCGGTAGATGACGTTTGTTGTTTCACCTCGGGGCAAAGAGGCCTTAGGCCTCAAAAACAGATGTCGAATAGTTGACGCCGGCCGGTGGGCGATGCCGATCCCCATCGGTCTTTTAGACGGGTGGGCATTTTATTGAATTGAGGCTCATAAGTGCCTTGCTACCAGATATTTGGGCCGCTACAGACGACGTAACCATTCTCACACATGAATATTTGGACACCGATTTACTGGCCTTCCGGAGCAAATATGCTTCGACTTGGTGGCAGTAATAACGATCAGACAACCAAACATTTCACTCCCCAATCAATTAACACATGATGCTAATGGTTAGCACAACAGGTTTTTGAATGCTTCGCTGCATATAAAAATAATATTTGTACAAGCTGGGGATGAAGCAGGATTGAAAAAGTCGGTTGCAGAGTCAAATCTGATTATTTTGGTTAATGATACCTTCCGAGTAAACACTCAGTCAAAGTCAACCTTTCAGGCTTGATCGCCTAAATACGAATGATCAATGAATGTTGTGCTGGTTGCCTGCCACATCGAGAAGGGCGTGTTCCGTAATACGATGGGTTAAACGCACGCCTAGCGGGATCGAAGCCCAGGTCCTTTGTAAACTCGGGTTTGGACAAGTCCGCGAACCCGTGACCTGGTGGTAAGAAATCGAACCCTCAATTTAGTGCGTCACGAGCTCATTGTCCTGTCGGTTGCGATCGATATATTAAAAATGGTAGAGGGGCGAGCTCAACGATGGCTAACGCAACTCACTTTTCCAAGCGCTTACCTGGGTCAAACGGCCTTAGAAATAGTGACAGACATGTGACAATAGGCACAAACACGGACATTACCTTACTCATATCGACATGAGGGCTGCCGACTATCACAGTTTTTGCACAATTTAAGAAAAAAATAAAAACGTGAGTACAACACACACATATTAGATATCATATTTTGATCTGCAACATATACTATGAAATCCTAAATGAGAGGCGTCGACACCCTAAGAGTGAATCATGACTAAAGAATGCTTTCAGCAAAATTTTATTAGAATTAAACGAATATATACGCTTTGACCAATGAAAGTACGTGTAATGTAGCAAATGTAATAGTATGTGCCAATAATGTGGGCAGGTTATTATATTTCTGCATCGACTTCCCTCATATTACCTTGAGTGGCATTGCGAGTTCACCATCTTCGCGTGTTTTCTTAAATCGATCTGAAGTCACATTAATAAAAATACAATCGAATTGTTAGGTCATGCTTTGGGATTTCATCGAATCATTTTCCTTGTAATTTGCCTTATTGAAGAATATATCTTCGGCCGTAGTATAAAAAGTAACATTTTTAACCGTATTTTATCATTTGAATAATATTGTAAGGACCAAAGAGGGATTAAACTGCTTAAACCTTTGGTCTCGGTCACCATAATGTTTATTTTCTAATTTTTGTCCATGTCATAAAGTTGAAGAAGGCTTTTGAGAAAATCAATGATTGATAAAGTTGATAAGAACTTGAAGGTCTCAAAATAAGAACACTTATCGTATGATGTATTCGAAAGACTCGGTTGCCTCATAATGTATCATTTAAATTCCACCACGCTACGTTGACCTTCCTCGGGGGTATGCATTCATCATGGCATCATCATGGCTCTGCTTAAAAAATCATGTATAAGTCCAAACGCGTGGGCTTATACACTTATCGTCCATCTGATTTCATGCCATTACGTTTATGAATCTTGTATATTTACTGGCAGCATTCCAGCTCAAAACTGATATTTCTTTAGTTAATAACAATATGTTTATGCAGAAGTTTAGAACTAGATAGTCTTAGCCTGCGTTTGTTCTCATCCTTTCCAAAAATTGACACACAATTGTTAAAAACATTTTATTAATTATCCCGCCTCACCATATTCCGCTTCATTTTACGACAAGATACTGAAAGTATGTTCTTGTGTGAAAAGTGTCCGTATAAAATAATTTCTTCGTATTTTGGAATGTCCACATCTGTTAACTATTGCATAGCGACTGATAGTAAGCCAATTTGTTTTAACAACTACAGTCAGCTCATGATAGTTACCCGGTTGTTCTTGCGTTAGTTCATATTGTGGAGGAACGCACACAGATCGCTTAGTAACCACAAACGTACCGTTCTGCCTTGGTGCTTACTTTCAAACCCCTTTCCCGCAACCACATTTCTGAAAGAAAAACTTTGAAAAATAGTTTTTTCGGAGTTTTTATCATTCATATTACACTAGGTTAAGCGCAACGAAATGTATGGCCGTCATCAAGCAGCCTAAAATGCGATTAGATATACTACCACCGTTCACGAGAATTGACCGTTTGTACTCCATTTGTGCATTGTTTTAGATACGTTTGACCTAAGCAAACCAGATCTTCGGTTGATTGCGCTAATATTGACTTCACAGAAATATAATATTTCATAAGCTCTTATGTTAACAGGGCGGTCACTCACGAATAAATGTAAACAGAATCGTCAGATGCAATCGCAAACTTACCGTTTTGAGTCTATTAAGATGATTTTATTTTTGCTTAATTTATTTCTTACTATTTTGGGTTTTCAAGTATGATGCGTTTTAGATCTTCATTGACTAATCGGTGAATTCTTATTTAGTCGACTGCTTGATATTTTTATTAATGCCCGCAGAATACGATATTCCTTAAAAGCATTTACCAAAATAGATACTTTTTGGACATGTTTTAGTAATGCGGATGGCTGTCTGGGCCATAAAGTTAGACTCACTTAAGCCTTGAAACTCACTGCCAAGGTTAATTTAGGTCCACAAAAAGCCTGAAAAGAATGTGCCTTTCAGTAGTTCAGAACCTTCTATAATAGGTCAATATTTTAACAAGCGCTTCAATTAAATTTTCTACTGTCGAATGTCTGCTTACAAAACGTATTTCAGAGGTGAAGTCAAAGAAGATCTGGGAAACCTTTGACGGGTTTTTCGTCTTCATTGACAAGCATGGACACAACTTCTGCTACAAATTGAAAGAACTCATATCTCTCTTTAGTCATTATGCTGCTTGCTGAAAAGGTTGGTGTTTCACAATCGTAAACTTACCGTTAGTAGTCTATTGAGATGTATTTCTTTTTGCTTAATTTCTTTATTTATATTTTTGTGATTTTAATTACAAAGCGTTTTAGATCTCTTTTGACAATTCGGTGAATTCATAACGTTGTTTTCGTGTTTTTAGTTGATTCTCCGTAAAAGTAGGGTCTGCCCGATACGTTAAGAAATGCCCTCAGAAAAAGATCTTTCTTAAAAAGAATTTACCGAACTAGTTACTTTTATGGACATTCCTAGAAATGCAAATGGCTGTCCGGGGCAAATGGGTAGACGCAAGCTACCATACTAACTACCAAGGTAAATTCAGGTCCACGAAAAGCCTGGGAAATATATGCTTTTCAGTAGTTAAAAACATTCTCTTTTTAAAAGCGCTTTTCTTACATTTTCTACTATCGAATGTCTGCTAACAAAACGTTTTTCAAAGGGGAAGTCAAGGAAGATCGTGGAACATTTGACGGGTTTCGTCATCATCGGCAAGCATGGATATAACTTCTACTACAAATTGAAGAACTCATATCTCTCTTCAGTCATTATGCTGCTTGCTGAAAAGCTCGGTGTTTCACACTTGGCTATCATCTGTTTGCCTGTACAAACGGGTCCGTGATGACTGAGGATCACCACCCCGAACCCGGCCCCTCCATGCAAATTCAAAAACCCAAGTAATCCCCTATTAAGTCCTAATGTCACAACGTATAAATACTGTGAGGCGGGGTACAATACTGACCTCTGACGATGAAAGCTTGAAACGTTTAGACAATATAAACATGGTTCCCGTGATTGCCTCTTTTTCTCGTTTATTTCCACGAACGCGCATCCTCGCTTCTATTTACAATATTTTCGGGCACGAAGCGCTTGAGTCAGCGTGACGTTGGGAAATATTTGCAATTAATCTGTCTTCAACGAACGCGCGATTTCTACTCCTCCCCAGATGCCTTGCAAATCACGTGCTTCCGAAAAGCTTGTCTTTAAACGACATAGCAGACGAATGTTTCGGTTGCTCCTCCAAGACTGACAAATTGGACTGCGCAAATACAATGGGCTATTGAGCCAAGCGGTTACACAGTGCGTCGAACTTAGTGGCGTGAACGGAGTAAGTCTGCTGCAGCAGTTGATTGATAAATGGGCAATATACCTGCGAGCAACGAGGGATACGGAGCTGGCGGATAAGCCGCAAATATATTCCATTCATCTTAAGAAGAGAATGAAGTTCTTCTGCACAATATGTCCTCCAAACAGTTGTCACCTGCACAATTGAAAGTTTTGAGTCATGAAGCTTGTTTGAACATCGCAGAGGCCGATTCGTGGCCATTGCCGCGTTGGGAAATCCAACGAAACGAAGCACCTTATTCGGCAGCAAATAACCTCATTGCTGATAGCACAAAAACAACGCGCAATCATTTCCAGAGCGGAACGTCGTTGTCTCAAGACAATGAGGGCTGACACCAGCATCGTGATTCAGCCGGCCGAAAAAGGATGTTTCACTGTGGTGATGAACTGCAATGAACAGTATTGATGGACTCCAGCGAATAATTGGGGAACTTATTTCTGAAATTATTGGGTTCACGATATTGAGTCACGTAACGCAGACTTGACCTGTTTGGTTCAGACCCGAAATTTCAATAAACAATTTGATCGTAGACCATCAAACACTCTTAGATAACTACGTTATCTCCATTTTTCAATATACAAGTACTTTAAATAGCATGGATCTTATATACCAACAACAGTTTCACTTTCTTTCGTCATAGGTTATAGCTAGAAGACCATATTCGTGGTCCACCGACGTTTCTAATGATGCGTGACACCGCAAACAAATGTTCAGTTACACTTATGGGCCCTAGCGTTCACTATGCCATTTCTGGTAAACAGACTCCTGAGAATAATAGGGGAAATAATGTTTTTTACTATTATCTGCTAAATATGGAGTCAGGTTATTCTGACGTGTCTTGTAAGGTTCAGACCCAATTTTTTAATGAAGATTTTGATCCGACTCAATTAATAGCGCCACCTCACCTTCGTTAAACACCGTCACCCATTTATGCCAAATAACAGCCTCTGTGGTTTAAGGAGGCATAAATGATGAACAATGGGTCATTTGATGGCGGACACGATTAGCGAACTTCACATATTCACTCCCTATCCCTCTTTAATTGAGCTAAATGTAAATGGCAAAACGTTACTCCAGGTCAGTTGCTCAGGCTTGTAAAAAGAGACCATGCATCATTGAATAAAAAGCAGGCTGGAATTGTATTTTCACAAGCAAACTGGTCACATTTTTTGATCTGCGACCTTGTTAAACAGATAGATTCAGAAAAAGCGATCTGTTAAGCCTGCAACGTCACCGAACCCTGGATAATACTATGCAAGTGCTGTAGTTTGAAATACCTCAACCCACTTAATGTAAACTTTAGGCCTGGGGGTGAAGGCGAAGTTGAAATACCTCCAGCATTCTTATTATCATCACCTAAAGTGAGAATACGATTGGATAATCTCAGAAGATTGGAGCCAGCATAAAAGCAGTCAGCCTGACGGTATCTGCCTATCAAACACACAGGGACACTGGTGCCTGTTTTATCTTTACTTAACTACGGACAGATTTCGTGCAGCCTACAGCACTAAGAAGTCATGTGGCCACTGGTGTTTCCAGCTCTGCTTGTTTCTATCGCCTTTGCTGAGGACACTCCAAGTAAGCTGGCAAGCCCATATTTGTAACATCTCATTATGCAGGTAGCAAATGTAATAACACAACTTGTGAAAATTAACACAAACTTCGACTTTATCACAAGGGTCCCAGTCACCTTATCCGTAAGTCAACCAAGGCTGACCACACCACTCAAGTTAATAGTCCCAAACAGTTCTAAATGCTTACACCTCTGCTTCTCACAGTTTAGCTCGTCCGACTCTGGATTCGTTCAATGCTTCGGTGAAAACGACTGTGGACCACCAAAAATGAATGTGCAGTTTTTTCCAAGTGAGTATTTTAACCTGATAAGCCGTAGTTTTACTCCGTCATGCTTTAATAATCATAGTAGATGATTGAAGTTTTTGTCTTTGATGTTCTTTTGACAGCATTTCCTGCAAAAAGGGGTCATTTCATGACAGTTTTCAAATTTATTATTGCGATTTATATCGCAGATAACATTGCCTTCGTTTACATCACATCAGGTTTTGTTTGAATTTTTACTTCATGGAAACATTTTGAGCTACGCAAATTGGTAACCCGATTGCTTGCGATCCCATTTCTCACATTTTTTATGATTTTGCAGGAAGACAAAGCCTACAAATATATGGAGATCCCAAAGATTGAACCGCTAAGCTTACCATCATTTCAATGAAACGTGAACAACCTAACCTCGTTATAATAATCGTGGGCACCACCGGACACTCTCCACGTACCTTTTTCTTTTGCCATTAATAAGGCCTTAAGTCGTCACATTTGATGCAAAAATAGGCAAGAATTTCCTCTAACTATGATTGTACATTAATTAACATGCATTTTTTATTGGCAGCACCATTTTGTTCCTCATCAACGACAGTCATCTTTGCCAACCGTCATTATACGGATACTCTCACGTTAGTGTTCGACGAACCTATAAGGGTAATGCTGGTTTCATTACAGCTTCGTTCCGCATTGCATTCAAATTTGTTACCTAGTGCACAGCTTTTATTATAGGCGATTAATATGTGTGCTAAAAAAAATTGTTTATTATAATTTGAAAAATAGTATGCCTCCATCCAATTAGCCTTTCATTCTGAAGGAAATCACACTCGAAGGACCCATTACAAAGTACGAGGGAGGTAGCCGTACTGGCAATGTCGAAGTATTTATACCATTCGGTAAGTCAGAATATAACTCTGCCCAGCTTTATAAGATGCAGATATAAATATATGTATGTTTAGCTTATTGAATATAACAGAGTCAAGGGATGCTCTGATGCGTGCCACTGGTAGGATCGAGGCATCTACTCTGTCATTATCTTTAAAAGACTCAGATGAAGCAGAAACGCACTTTTTCATCCCCCAATGAGCAACATGGAAAACATGGACAATCCGATAGCATACCTCAGTTTTCCAAAATAATGTTTATGCGAATGCAAATACTGCGTGTAAAACTGAACATCCCATGTGTCCCTTTCCACCTTTGCCGATTTTTTTCAGAAGATTGTATGCAATCATCCTAATAATACAAAATTTAGTAAAGTTAACTGCTATCTACATTTTCTTCCTTACTCGTCTGGTCGTCGAAATAAAAACGTGAGACATATTTACGTTAGTCGATTGCCATCAATGAACAGGAAAACTAGAATAAGCATTGCTAACTTAGTTTTCGTATTCAGACAGTCCTATTTAATCCCAGATTTTGCGTTTTTGGATATTTTCATGTGAAGCTTCATTGCGTTTCCATGAGGATGAGGCCTGTGGTGTCACTCAAAATGCCTACATGCTGTAAGTTGTAGGGTAGTTAGTTTAAAGCAGGTGGGGCACAGCGCACTTTTGAGCATTGAAGTCCCCGAGTCATCTTTTGGACTACGTGAACAGTCTGTGCAGGTTTTTTTGAAATTCTTTCTGTTCACTGAAGCCCTTCTAAATTGTCAGAGCATTAAGTCAAAATAAGGAAAATGTCAGCAGTTTATTTCCTGTGTTTGGCCGTTTAATGATTTTATGAAGAGTAAGAACTCAATAAGAAAGTCCTTATTAAAGTCTATTAAGCACGTTGAACTACCCCAATTAAGCCAATCGCATATGGAGGCATTGTGCTAGACACGAGATTCCTGCCTGAATCCAGTTTAAAAGAATCCGTATTCTGCACAGAACGCTCAATTTATGAAGAGGACGTTTACATGGACAATCCGATAGCATACCTCAGTTTTCCAAAATAATGTTTATGCGAATGCAAACACTGCGTGCGTACTGCACATCCCATGTGTCCCTTTCCACCTTTGCCGATTTTTCAGAAGATTGTATCCAATCATACTAATAATATAAAATTAAATAAAATAAACTGCTATCGACATTTTGTTCCTTACTCGTCAGGTTGTCGAAATAAAAACGTTAGACACATTTACGGTAGTCGATTGACATCAATGACCAGGAAAACAAGAATGAGCATTGTTAACTTTGCCAATTTTCCAGAAGATTGTATGAAGACATAAATAAATAAATCAATTGTATATTTAAGGTCAAAAGGGCCCCATCATTACAAACTTAGTATCGTGGTTTAAATAAATACAAAGTGGATAATTGCTGCACTATGTGAGCATCTATATAAACAGCAGAAATGATAATAGCGTTAACATATACGACCAAAAAAACTATTTTTTTATTGAAATTAAAGGTCTGAGTCGAAAAATCCATGGACTGTACTAAATTATGTCAGAAATAATTTCCCTGTGTATTCCCCTGAGGCCATATAATAGAAACCAGAAAGAGAACTCTGAGGAAAATAACGCAGGAGCTATACCACTCACTGATGTGTTAATCAACAGCAGACAGATCGGATAACCCCAGTTTCTTGGCTTTAAGTTATTACGGATGTCGAATTTACAGTGAAACCTCTTTAGCAAATTAGATTTACACCAGCATAAATTGCATAGGGAGCGGTGCAAGAGCCGTTGAGAAATCTAAACCTTGATTTCTGTGTCTTCGATTCAGTTTTCGTTGAGATTTTAGGTCTGACCCTGACACGTCACGTACGTAACACCTGACTCCAGGTCCTTAACCTAATTATTTCGCAAATTATTTCGCCTAATATTCTCTGGAGTCAATATATCAGAAACCGCATATAGAAAGCTGGGGAACCCACTGAAGAGCCGAACCCCTAATTGGTCTCTCATTTGAATTTCGGTTCTGACACTCAAAAGTCATTCCAAATCACCAGGCAACAGGTCCTGCACATAAAAATTCCAGAAGTTAGCTCCCCGTTGCTGTTTCAATCATCAGCAGAAACTTGAGCGAATCAAGTATGTGGGATTTTACCTAGCACCTTTGTCTGAAGAACGTTTAAATGTGCATGATATATGAGGTTCATAATAGTTGAAGTAGTACTTTTTTGAATGGACATTACGTGGTTATTCTTAAGTTGTTGATTGTTTTTTTGACCAGTTTCTTATTGAAATTAAGGGTCTGAGTGGAAAAAGTCATGGCCTGCACTAAATTATTTTTAGAAATAATTTCCCTGATAATTCTCCGGAGGCCATATAAAAGAAACTACAAAGATAACTCTGGGGAACACACACAGGAGGTACACCACTCACTGATGTGTTAATCTGCAGCAGACAAATCAGAGTCACCCGTCTATTGACTTTTAGGTATAACATATGCTGGAAGTACAATAAAAAAACTTGATCAACTTTGTTTCACACACGTTGAACTATTACTTGTGTGAAGAATGGGCATCACGTGGCAATTCAACAGAAGTTGATTTACTTAAAACCTTATGTTCACTCAAATCACGGGATGAACCCATGTATCATAGTTTGGCATAATAATTTAATAAATTATTACTTCGTTTATTCTCCGGAGCACCCATGAATAAAAAGAAACAATAATGTTATGTGAATCACATAGGAGTGGATCTCCTCATTGCTGCGTCACTCAGTGACAGAAGCCTCGGTTACCCTTCTCTGGCATTTTTCGAAGTACCTTTCTCGAGAATACCGTCTAAAACATTTGCCATATAGGATTCATACTACTTGTAGTATTACTTATTTGTTGTATGGGCATAAAGTGGTTATTCCAGATATAATTATTGTCTTCTTGTCAGATGCTTATTGGAATTTCGTATTGGATCCTTACAAGTGAAGTCTCAATTGCCGGAATCCATGCCCTGCACTTACCTATTTCAAAAACTATTTTACAAATTTTTCCCTTGAGTCCATATACCATAGACCTCTGCGGGACCCACTGAGTATTCAAAGCCCTCCTTGCTGCGTCATGCAGGTCTGACCGCAAAATTGCATGTCTGGATAACTAGACTCAATGTCCTGTATTTGAATCATATCTAGATCATTTGAATTCATATCCAGGAGAACCTCATTTCAGAAATAATTTGTTCGATCATAATCTGCAGTTTTTCGATTAGAAATCGCATATTAAACGCTGAGGTACCAGCTGGAAGAGCAAACCCATCGGTTATATTTTATGCTTAAGTAGAAACTTCTGCAAAAACAATTTCTCTGCTTTGAACTAGTATGTATTATGAAGCACTTGTTACCATCTGTGCGAATAAAATGTCAAGAAACTTGGAGTGGAGATCGTTCTTATTATGGGCAATACGCGGATATTTGACAGTTAATGATTGTCCCTTGGGTCTGACCCTAAAACGTACTGAATAGATTATTTAACTTCGAAAGAGATCTCCAGAGCAAAATTTAGCATACATTGTTCATAAGCAGATTTGTGAGACGCTCCATATCTACCTATTTCTGTTTGAAACCGATAAACTATGGGCTCGTGTCGAATGGAAAAGAATTTTACTCAAATACCAAATGTCACGCATTCGATCCCCACGTGGTCCATATCGATCTCCCGTGTAGATTTTGGCTCTACTTTATCTAATAATGCTCCACGTTAATATGCGACCACCTTCGGGTGCTC
Organism: Schistocephalus solidus; assembly: GCA_017591395.1. Classification (NCBI taxonomy): domain Eukaryota; kingdom Metazoa; phylum Platyhelminthes; class Cestoda; order Diphyllobothriidea; family Diphyllobothriidae; genus Schistocephalus; species Schistocephalus solidus. Next base: position 24,294 of record WEDG01001614.1, read on the forward strand.
ATAAGTGAGCACCAGGGCACAATGAAACATGCATGTTTTTAAGCAAATCCGTAAGCCACACACTACCATCATAATTCCGATCGCTACCGAAAAACCTACGGGACCGTCGTTTAATAGAAGTACGTTTGAATCAATTAACAAAACCCCAGCGTTTCAAATCCCAGGAGTCACACACTTGATATCAGCTTAGACAGGCTGATAATGAAGAATGAGACAGAAATGGCATTTTTGGTGTCCCTCGTCTTATTCACTTCATATTATAAATGTATATATATATGCTTATAAATAAAATAAAAGTTTGAGATTCTGACCTCAGACGCTGAAATGTAAAGAAAATATAAAGTGATCTCTGGGAATTAGGATTTATTTGGTTAACCTTTCACACGAGTTTTCAAACGCAGCATCTCACATAGACAAAAAGTGATAAATGCATGGTTAACGTAAGTTTTTAACATCAATTCAGATAGGCCTTCTGTCATATCTTCTTATTGGCCCTCATACCACATGCAATTGGTGTCTGGCGGTCTCACATGGCGCTGGTAGGTCGATGCTGCTTTTGATGGAGTTGGAGTCTGATTGCGAGTCTTCAATGATTTTCTTTTCAGTTTGCAATTGGTTCGACCAAACACTTGCAGTTTGTCAAAGTTGAAGCCATGATTGGTTTCTAGGCTGTGCATGGTGACGTGTGACCAACATGCTTAAATATTACGGCTAAAGCATGTTCATGCATACGCGCTGCCATTCGTTTGATAGTCTGGTCGCAGTAGATGGCCGGTCACTCACTCAAGCCGTGGCTTGGAAATTTGCCAACTATCGGGATAACTTCGACCACGTGGTCAGCCCAATGTGTGTTCTGAGTGGAGTGGCCGACTGGCGGACTGAGTGTCAGGCTGTTATTGCTCCTTCTTAATGTGGCATTTATGGCACTCCCACTCTTTGGGATGCGATTCAGGTGAGGTGGTACACCCATGGGCGGCTCAAACCGCGTCAGTCACCTGCGCCCTCTCACATCTCTGGTCTTTTTGACTCTGTCTTGATACCGGGCTCAGGTGGGGTCGGAGGAAAGAGTGCGGTAGCTGCAGCGCAAGGCTACTATCACTTTAAACTAAATCATGCGCAAATCACGGTGGACCTCAACGAAATCGACAGTCAATCAATCGGGATATCATCTTTGGCATAAAAAATTTCATAGTCTTGTAGTACGTCTTGTTTGGTAAATGGGCACTACATGGTTATTCCACAGTGGTTGAATTTCATTTACATGCCGGGTCTGACCCTAGAAAAGTCATGTCTAGATCCTTTGTCTCCATGTTCAGCAATTATTAATTTCAGAAATAATTTATCCGATTATTTTCCGGAATACCTTTATCAACAACGGCAAAGTAAACGCTGGGGGATGCACTGAGGTGGAAAACCACTGGTTGATGTGACATTCTTTAGCAGAAACATCAGAAATACGCTTTTCTGGATTTTACGCCAGAAACTATGTGTGGAATGTGGTGTATCATCTTTGGTTTATAGATATCGTTCTTCTCATGGAACTGCTTGTTTGCAGAGTGGGCATTACGTGTTTATTCCTGAGTGGTTGCTTGTATTCGACACAGATATACATAAAAAATTCGTGTCTGACCCTAGAAAAGGCATATCTGGATAATTTGATGTGATTTCCTGAACTTATTCCTTTCACAAATTATTTTTCCGATTATTGTCTAGAATCTTTTTATAAATAACGGCCCAGAGAACGCTGGGGACGCACTGATGTGCCGAACCCCTGATTAAGGTGTCATGCAGAACCACAAAAAACGGTGAAATGCGTGTCTGTGCTAGAACGTGTGTTTGGAGCGCGAATTGACAGCTTTGCTATTTACCCTTCGTTAACGTTATAGTAATGCTTGTTTGTATTTAGGTCTTTAACAGACTAATCCATAACGGTTTATTCTTTTTGGTTCAGATAAATATTGACATTTTAGGTCGAAACCTAGTCAGAATACGCAAGATGAGCACCAGCTTACCCAATGGCGAACGGAAACCCTCGTTTTTGTGTCTTGCTTTACCAGAAACATTGGCGAACCACGTTTCTGGGCTTAAAGCAAGTATGTTTGTAGGAAGCACCGTATGCAATCTGTGCTATGTTCATTTCATTAAACTTTTAGTACAGCTTCTTTATAGAATGGGCAGTGTGCAATAATTCCACAGTATTTCCTTGTATTTACGCAAATATCATTAGAGTTTCGGTTCTGGCCCGAAAAGGCCATGTTATGTCATTTGATTTCACTACCTGTGAGGGCAGAAAATTGAGCTCCAGGGTGCAACGTAACACACATTTTCCCTCAGCAGATTTTCGAGACGCTGCATATCTACATTTACGTATTCGAAACCGATATATATATATATGATAGTGTGGGGCCCACCGATCTGCTTAAGGAACATGCATGTTCCGTTGTGCCCTGGAGCTCAAACTAGAGCCCTCGCAGGCGGTCGCATAGCGACGTGTAGCATATGATGGAATGGAACCGACAAAGACAAGGGAGACCGGGATGACCATTTATGGCTTATTAGCCGTCATCAGCCAGTCATACCCAATCCCAAGTATGGCACACCTGTGGCACACACTATCATCATATTCCCGATCACAACCGACAAAACAACGAGCCCGTTGCTCAAAGGTAGAGCGTTCGACTCAAATAGCAAAGGTCGTGGGTTCGAATCCCAGGTGTGTCACACTTGGGATTGGGTATGACTGGCTGATGACTGCTAATAAGCCAGAAATGGCCATTCCGGTCTCCCTTGTCTTTGTCTGTTCCATTCCATAAATATATATATATATATATATATATGTACGCATATAGCAATATAAGTTAAGATTCGATGTGCAGATATCTTCTTAAGCTCATCATCTCATGTACAAAATATAGCCGAAGATGCTGACTGCATTTGTTGAAATGAATGAGAAGATAAGTTGGGGAAGAGCATTTACTGGTTTAAAACCTAACATGTGTTTTGCAGATATTGATTCTGCTACATGATGCCTCAACGAGGGGTTCTGCTTCTCCGAGTCTTTGGTAGAAGCAATTGTTTACAAAGCTGCAAGGACATTCATTGACGAAGAAAAGGCGCAATAGCGTTTTACGTTCTCGAATCTTGTTGACATCTGCGCATTGACGAAAAAGCGATCAGACGCAACTGCTTTAATGTGACAAGTGATGGCTGCTGAGGTTAAAAGTACTTTCTCAAATGCATGAATCCATCCAATAGTGTTGACTTATCATTGTCTTATCAAGAAACCCAGATGAGTCCAAGAATTAATCTTGGGTGTTGGGGTAAGAGAGGCAGGCATCTTCAATAACTTCTCGCTTAACGCCGGTCCGAATTGAGGTGCATGCCACTGGTTCGGGGAATAAACAAGCTTTCAGAGGAATATGAACTTAAACGCAGATTTTTTCCGTCCAAAATGGTTAACTCCTTCAGAGTCTCAGCAAACAACCCCAATGCAGCGAAGCGAAAAGTTAGGAGTGGGGTAAGACAGGCAGTGTTATTCAATTGCTCCTCGGTAACTGCCAGATATATTAAACGAATTGAGCTGGACGCACCTGTTTCCGTCGCATTAACAAACGTCGGAATAAACATTAACAAATCAGAAGCATTATTTCGTCCACGGTGACACAAAATATGCTGATGCCGGAGCCGGGAATGGCACCGTGGGGGAGAGTGAAGCGATAGCCTGGGGTCTTTCAACCGGGCACATTTTGACTGACATCAAAGCGGCTGCATTAAGGTGGGTCAATGCACCCTTTTGGTTTACGCATTGGCCTTGATAGCTGTTCGCCGCACTTTGAAAGAATCATGTCAAAATTGACAGTTTAATGTGCCAGTTAGTGTAAACGAATTGAGGTGCATGCCCTTGGTATGAAAAACATTAAAAAGCAGTGTGATAAAGATTAACAAATCTAGTACCTTATTTCATTCAAAGGTTTTAATTTTAGTGGGGGCTTATCAAACTATCCTGATGCCGCTGAGCTTGCAGTGGAGGGAAAGAGAGGATACGATATTTACAGGAACAATTAACCATTTAACCATGTCCTACAGAGGAATCTGCAGTTGGACGTTGTTTTTGCCAATACGCGTTTAGCATTATTTTATCATTCCGTTGTTATGGGCTGTGCACGTTTAAAGTTTTGCTTGAGAATTTTCGATGTGGCTTCTAAAAGTAAGTATTTCATTTCTGCCTGATAACTTTCGTACTTAGAGCAGTGTACGTTGGATCAATTTAGGCCACTGTAGACAGAACTCCTTTTGTGAGAGACGAGGTCGTTACTCTGAAAGTGCAGGATAAACTCAGGATAAGTTTCTTTGCGCTCCATCACGTTTTGTTGAACGAGGATATTCAGAAATGGGAGTTTTCCATCAGCTTCTGTCTTAAGCGTGTCACAATACCTTGAGTTCAGGTTATTGTGGAGGAGGTCGTAGTATTTTCTCTTGAGGACGACACATGTGACATAAACGTAGCACAGACATACGTTGGTTTAACTGTAGGAAGAGAAATCGATTTTAATTTCTGCATCAGCCAGAACACCGAATGTGGGCAACGTCCTAGTAGCATATTTACGTTGTTGAGTACTTTCGCCGGATAGGAAAAAGTTAGTTTCAAGGCAAAGATTTTATATTTGGAGTAAAGCGTGACACAGCAGTGAAATGTTCGGCTCCACTGATGAGCGCAAGCGTTCGCTATGCGATTGCTGGTAAATGGACTCCAGCAAATAATAATAATAATAATAGGGGAAATAATGTTTTATTATTATGTGCGAAATATGGAGTAAGGTGATTCTGACGTGTCTTTTAGGGTCAATTTATAGCTGTTTAAAAACCACTTAATGCCTTTTGTGCATACAAGTTGTACATCAACAAGTGTGAATCGTGTATGCGGAAAACGACTAAAAGTTCTTCTGAACTAGGTTATATTTAGAGGACCATATACGTTTTTCGCCGACCTTTCTGATACTGCGTGACCTATAAATGAAATATTCGGCTCCGCCGATGGCCGCTAGCGTTCTTTTTGCCATTTCTGGTATATTTACTCCAGCTTATAATCCGGAAACTAATTTTGAAATTATTATGTTCACGACGTGGAATCAGACGACTCAATTTGATTTTTTAGGTCAGACCCGATATTTTAATAAAGATTTTGATCATAGACAATCAAACTCTGTTAGACAGTGAACAAGGCCGATCAGTGGAGCCGAACATTTCATTGCTGTGTCACGCTTTACTCCAACTATAAAATCTTAACCTTGAAACTAACTTTTTCTTATCCGGCGAAAGTACTCAACAACGTAAATAAGCTACTAGGACGTTGCGCACATTCGGTGTTCTGGCTGATGCAGAAATTGGAATCGATTGCTCTTCCTACAGTTAAACCAACGTATGTCTGTGCTACGTATATGTCACATGTGTCGTCCTCAAGAGAAAATACTAAGACCTCCTCCAAAATAACCTGAACTCAAGGTATTGAGACACGCTTAAGACAGAAGCTGATGGAAAACTCCCATTTCTGAATATCCTCGTTCAACAAAACGTGATGGAGCGCAAAGAAACTTATCCTGAGTTTATTCTGCACTTTCAGAGTAACGACCTCGTCTCTCACAAAAGGAGTTCTGTCTACAGTGGCCTAAATTGATCCAACGTACACTGCTCTAAGTACGAAAGTTATCAGGCAGAAATGAAATACTTACTTTTAGAAGCCACATCGAAAATTCTCAAGCAAAACTTTGAACGTGCATTACCCATAAAAACGGAATGATAAAATAATGCTAAACACGTATGGGCAAAACAACGTCCAACTGCAGATTCCTCTGTAGGACATGGTTAAATGGTTAATTGTTCCTGTAAATATTGTATCCTCTCTTTCTCTCCACTGCAAGCTCAGCGGCATCAGGATAGTTTGATTAGCCCCCACTAAAATTAAAACCTTTGAATGAAATAAGGTACTTGATTTTTTTAATCTTAATCACACTGCTTTTTAATGTTTTTCATACCAAGGGCATGCACCTCAATTCGTTTACACTAACTGGCACATTAAACTGTCAATTTTGACATGATTCTTTCAAAGTGCGGCGAAAAGCTATCAAGGCCAATGTGTAAACCAAAAGGGTGCATTGGCCCACCTTGATGCAGCCGCTTTGATGTCGGTTAATATGTGCATGGTTGAAGGACCCCTATCTATCGCTTCACTCCCCACCCCCCACGGTGCCATTCCCGGCTCCGGCATCAGCATATTTTGTGTCACCGTGGACGAAATAATGCTTCTGATTTGTTAATGTTTATTCCGACGTTTGTTAATGCGACGGAAACAGGTGCGTCCAGCTCCATTCTTTTAATATCTCTGGCAGTTACCGAGGAGCAATTGAAGAACACTGCCTGTCTTACCCCACTCCTAACTTTTCGCTTCGCTGCATTGGGGTTGTTTGCTGAGACTCTGAAGGATTTAACCATTTTGGAAGGAAACATTCTGCGTTTAAGTTCATATTCCTCTGAAAGCTTGTTTATTCCCTGAACCAGTGGCATGCACCTCAATTCGGACCGGCGTTAAGCGACAAGCTATTGAAGACGCCTGTCTCTCTTACCCCAACACCCAAGATTAATTCTAATAATCATCTGGGTTTTTTGATAAGACAATGATGATTCAACACTATTGGATGGATTCATGCTCTTGAGAAAGTACTTTTAACCACAACAGCCATCACTTGTCACATTAAAGCAGTTGCGTCTGATCGCTTTTTCGTCAAAGCGCAGATGTCAACAAGCTGTGAGAACGTAAAACCCTATTGCGCCTTTTCTTCGTCAATGAATGTCCACGCAGCTTCGTAAACAATTGCTTCTACCACAGACACGTAGTAGCAGAACCCTTCGTTGAAGCATCATGTAGCAGAAGAAATATCTGCAAAACACATGTTAGGTTTTAGCAAGTACCAATATCAGTACTAAGGTATACCATCTTTGCCATTTATGCATGTATGTCTCTGAAGCCACATAGCAATAAGCGTTGGCCAACAGCCGAAGACCACTATACACCGCTTACTAATGCCATCAAAGTGTCTAAAACCGGCCGTGGACAGGTTAGACATAATTAACCCCGTCAGATGTCTTGACTGCCTGGTTACCTACGGCGACCAGACAGACAAACGACTGAGTACGTGCATGCGCGAACATAATTGAGCCCTTAAATTAAATGATGTAGTTCACACGTTCACCATGCACAGCCTAGAAAACAATCACCTGTTCAAATATGATGGAGTCCAAGTGCTTGCCCGAGCCAATTGCAAACTGGCGAAAAAAATCATAGAAGCCTAGCTATCAGGCGCCAACTCCGTCAAAGCAACATCAACTTATCAGCGCTATTTGAGACCGCCAGACACTAATTGCTTATTTGATACGGGCCGATGAGAAGAGATAGCAGTAGGGCTATCTGGATTGCGCATAAAAGACTTACGTTAACCAGGTATTTCTGTCATTTTGTCTACTTCAGATGCTGCATTTGAGTATGAGTGTGAGACTTCAAACCACTTAATCATTTTACATTGAGAACACCTCATATTTTCATTCCATTTCAACGCCTGAGGTCAGCATCTTCAGTTCTATTTTTCTATATATATATATATATATATATATATATATATATATATATATATATATATATATATATATATATATATTTGAAGCAAAGACGATCTTTGGGAAACAATAGGTAACTTTATTATATAACTTTTCGACGCTGGTAACCCAGATCATCGTCAGACTTGTGGTTTTTGTGCAAAAAAAACAGTTTAAATTTAACACGTGCTGGAAAAAATCGATATCGCTTAGTCAATCCTGCCAATTGTTGTCATTCAGGGTGTATTTCCATTTTAATTGGCTCTCACCTGTTCCCGCTTTCTTTCAGGTTGCCGTACACATGGTCCGATTCGATGTGTCAGTTGATGGATGAGTTATCTGCGAAAATGGCCTCTAACAATTATAGGCCAATCTAAGATGGACAGGAGGCAACAATGCGAGTTTTTTTCCCAGCTAATTTTTGTCCAGTTTCTAGCGTATGCATAGAAACTTGAGACAAGTGGTCTCGCCTTCTTACTGCTAATTGATGCTCACGTATGCGCGTGAATGCTTGACGTCCTTGTCTGACCACAGTACACCGGCTTGCAGCTTTTGCGTGGTATCTTTTATACGATTTCTTTTTATCTTAATAGCCAACGCTGTCATTAGGCTGTACCCACGGATTTCGTAGTGTAGTCGTTGGTTTGTGTTCCAATTGGATTTGATGTTTCTACAGGTGGCTTTTCAACGTGTTCAGACACATTCTTGATGGGCAGAAGTGTTCGCCAGGTCTTTGATTTGGGCGCTTGTCCGGAAAAATCTAGTTCCTTGTCTTTTCCTTTTTCGTTAAACTGGTGTAGTCTCATGCATCGGCGTATAAATTCTCTTGGATAACCATTTCTGCAAAATAGTTTGAATAAATAACTGAGTTCGTTTTGGTAGAGTTCATTATCAGGACAGTGCGTTTTAGCTCGATTGACTAAGCTGTTAACAATACTCCGCTTGTGAGCAAAAGGGTGGTTGATCTGGTAATGCAGGATGATTTCCGCATAAGCGTCAGTCTTTCGCTGTACGAGGACGTCAAGAAATTGGAGTTTACTGTCAACTTCTCTTTCGAGCGTGAAGGTGATACCTGGTAAAGTTGAGTTTATAATGCTTTGCAGTCTTCCTATTTGATCATTTTTTACAATAACAAACGTGTCATCAACGTAGCATACCCATAATTTGGGGTAAACAAGTGGTAAGGCTGTAGCTTCTAATTTTTGCATAGTTACTTCAGTCAAGAAGCCGGAGATAAATGAACCCATAGGGGCTCCCTTTAGCTGTTGGTAGTTTCCTTAGGAGAATCAAAAATTTGTTTCCAGGCAAAGATCCAATATTTCTAGTAAGACAGATACAGAAACATCCATTGCATAAGACTTCAGTAATTCTTCTGTGCATCGCATTGCCAAATCTATTGTTATGGATGTGAAACTAGGGACATCATCGAAAGATACCATTATTTCATCTTCTGCAATCTGGAGTCCTAGCAGTTTGTTCATAAATTCTACAGAGTTTTTGATAGAGATTTCAAAATCCTGTGTCAATGGATGGTACATGTGGAATAGCCACTTAGACATTTTGTAATTGGGTGCACCAGTAAGGAGGCGAGACCACTTGTCTCAAGTTGCTATGCATACGCTAGAAACTGGACACAAATTTGCTTTGGACAAAATCCGCATTGTTGCCTCCTGTCCATCTAAGAAAAGTGGAGATGTTTTAGAGGTCATTTTCACAGATAACTCATGCATCAACCAACATTTCGAATCGGACCATGTTTACGACAACCTGAAAGAAAGCGGGAAGAGGTGAGAGCCAATCAAAATGTAAATACACCCCAAATGACAGCAATTGGCAGGAATGACTAATTTTAATCGATTTTTTTCGGCACGTGTTAAATTAAGACTGTTTTTTGCACCTTAACCACAATTCTGATGATGACCTGGGGTACCAGCGTTGAAAATGTACAAAAAAAGTTACTTATTGTTTCCAAAAGAACATCTTTGCTTCGAATTTTACTTCTTGGGATGCCTATTTTCCATTTGATACGTATATATTTTATCTATGCTTATTGTGGTGACTGGCAACATGTGGCAGGTGGTCCTCACTTCTGATCTTTAAATTATTTTCCTGTATGCATTTTTTGACGTATTTCCCAGTTTGCCACCAATAAAATGCATCAAAACTGGAAAAAGGGATTTTTAGACAACACCTTTTCTAGCTATTTAGCCAACCCTATCCTTAGGGTGTACAAGCTGTTAGAGAAAGATAGAAGTGGGTATGTGTGCTATCCATATATGCGGTTTTCTCAGCTGTCTGTCGGAAAGTTAAGCTACATTTTTCACGCATGAGCGTTTTTCTAGGTCATTATTTTGGGTGCCTGGTTGGCCATGTGGTTTAAAAATACGTTTGTTTTTTTGAAGTTTTGCCACTTTAAGCATTGACACCTGAAGTCAGCAGGTATTAATTTGTACAGAAAAATTTAGAGGTATTTCATTTCTGCCTGATAATATTAGTCATTTAAGCAGTGTACTTCTAATGGATTTAAGAGACTGTAGACAGAACTCCTTTATGTGAGAAACGATGTGGTTGCTCTCAAAGTGCAGGATAACCTCAGGATATGTTTCTTTGCGATCCATCGGATTTTTTTGTTGAACGAGGGTATCCAGAAATGAGAGTTGTACATCAGCTTCGGTGTCAAGCGTGAATTCAATACCTGGAAAAGCAGAGTTCGACAAATCTGACATCAACGTAGTGCAGTCCTCATTTTGTTTAACTGTAGGAAGACCTAATGATTCCAATTGCTGCATTATGACTTCAGCCAGAACACCGGATGTGGGCAACGCCCTAAGAGGTCATTTAAGTGGTTGATTAATTTCCCCCTATAAGGAAAAGTTAGTTTAAAAGACAACGATCTAGTGATTGGACTTAAGCTTCGGCAGGCACGTCAGTGATGTAGGCCAAAAGTATTTTCTTTAGTTCAGGCTCTCGATAATCTAGAGTAATTTACTGAAACCATTATATTGTGAGGTTTAAATTGTTATCCTTTTAGTTTGTCTAGAAAAAATTCAGAATATTCAAAGGAGTCCTCGGAGTTCTATGAACGTGGAAATAGTAAAGGCAATAGTTTATTTAATATCATATATTTGGGTGAACCGATTTAGGTAAGTTTTGGTTGCAGTGGGGTACCAATTCTGTTTATTTTTGGGTATCCAGATATCTTGGCAAAATGAGGTGTTCTTGTTTTAATAACTAACAAAGCAATTCTGAGATCAATTTCTTTCCCGTAAGACGTTTAAAAGTTATTTAAAAGCATGATTTTGTGATTTTGTAGGGTTTGCAGAAAGGGGTATGTACGTATCATCGCCTTTTGAGCGTGACGACATCTCTGTGAAGCTTGATTTGTTTAGGATGATGCTGACAGCTCTTTTATCGACCGGTAGTACAATGCTGTTTTTTTCTTGTTTAAGTGCATTTAGTGCCTTTGCTTTTCTCGTTAGATAATTTTTAGTGCTTACTTTGGTTCTTCAACATGTCCATAGCTGCTGCGAATTGTGAAATGCTCTTCTTTTGTAAGACGGATTCTACTTCAGTTGTTTGCCAAAACACGTTTTTCTCTGTTGTTATAAGTATAATGGAAGAAAGGTTTATAAATTTATTTGTGCATGTAGTATCACAGGGAATTTGAGGCGTACTATTTAGGAGATACACGTGATGATCTCGTGTAGGTTTTCAAATATGTTTGTAGGGAGTCGATCATGAAAAAACGGCATGCGTGGTTATTTTTATTGGTTTCATTTAAAAAGTCGATTATGTGCACATGTTACGAATGCTCCAAGCATTTAATGTTCATAGCGAATAGTGAATTGAAAGGCCAGAGATGCGTTTATTAACCATATTAAACTTCAACGGTTCCTGTTGCATTTTTATCCCAAAGCTTTTTAATTCAGTATCAGTATCAGTATATTTGAGGAAGATGTAGGTGAGTCACCTTTGAATTCCCTATTTGTACATGCGAGTTGTGGTATCAAAAAAAATATTATCTCGATATGTTGTGGAGGCAAACATAGTGGAACATAGTTGAAAAAGAGCAGGCAGTGAAAAAAAAACTCGGTGATAGTTAGGAGAAAAATAAAAATGTCGCCCTTGGGAGGGGGTCCAACGGGGGGCATTTCGGAGGTCACATGAATCAGCTAGATTCTCCCTTGCTGATTGCGGAGTCCGTTGAGGGATTTCAAAGGCAGAAATATATGTCCAGATCATCCTCGGTCCATTGCGGTTCGAACGAATGGGAGAATGTTCATACACCTCATGGACGACTGTCGCCAGGTCCAGCTGATGCGAATACTCACGGTGTCACCAAGGTGTGCAAATAAGTTAAGCAGCGAAGCTCTCGAGGCCCCAAGCATGGGAATAATGGGAGAATGCAAGCCCTCGAACGAAAATAACAAACATAAAGAAATATTACTCAAATATAGCTATTAGTATCTTAAGTGCCGTCTATTATGACGTCACACTTGCAGCTTTCAGTTCGTGTTTGTAGCTCGCACCATTATATCGATCTAACTTTCGCTTAAAAACCTCCAAGGAGTCCGATATTACAACATCCAGAGGAAGACTATTCCAAGGTTCGACTACTCTTTTGGAGAAGAAGTACTTCCGAGTGTCTAGCCTTGCTCCAGTCACACGTAATTTGAGAGGGTGACCTCTCAAGTTCGTTGTTTTTGCTAACTCGAAGAAATCCCCTGGCACGAGAGAACAGTCCTGGATGCGTAGTATGCGGAATGTTAGTATCAGGTCCCCCTGAAGCTGTTTATATTGCAAGGGAAAGAGATTGAGACTCGACAGCCGTGTTTCATAAGGCTGTGAGCCATGTCCAAGGACAAGTTTGGTTGCTCGCCTTTGGACCTTTTCGAGGATGTTGATGTCATTCGCGGCCCAGGGTCGCCAAGCTTGGATAGCGGACTCCAACGTTGGCCGCACGAATGTTCCGAAGACTTTAGCGAAGCAGTTGGTAGTGAAGGCTGCAAAAGCTCGTTTAACGAGGTAGAGAATCGACATGGCTGACTTCGCTACCTTTGCGCAATGTAGGTAGGGTTTAAGCGAGGGCTTGATCCAGACTCCAAGGTCCTTTTGGACATCCACTACTTTAAGGCGAATGACATTTAGACTGTAAACCGTACGGTTCGAAGGATTGCTTTTCCCGAATCTTATGATGTTGCACTTGCTCTCATTAAACTGCAAGAGCCAGTCATTTGACCATTTCTGAAGTCGATTTAAGTTTGTCTGCAAGTTCGTTTCATCAGCCGCAGTTTGAATGACGCGCCAAAGTTTGAGATTATCGGCAAACATGGCAATATCGCAGTCCAGTTCGTTGGCACTATCGTTGATGTAGACAATGAACAAAATAGGGCCGAGAACAGAGCCTTCGACTGAACCAGTGACGTCAACCTCAATAGGTTCAGCATCCTGTTTTCCCGACGCCATTTTTTCAGTGCACATCCTATTGCTTGACGATGAGATGGACCACTAGTTTCGTACATTTAGGAATTAAAATTTTTTTCCCAAAGAATTCCATCTC
>WEDG01001615.1:0-12151 GCA_017591395.1 Schistocephalus solidus
TCGTCTAAATAACCTAAAAGCTTAATTTTTCTGAGTTATAGGCAGTTGCGCGGAGACTTGATACAAACCTTCCGTATCGTGCGTGGCATGGATTGCGCCCTCCTATGTGATGACTTTTTCCAACTTGCCACTACGAAAAATCTCAGAGGTCATCCATTCAAACTAAGTGTGCCCCAAGTAAGATTGGATGTAAGGAAGTATTTTTTCACCAACCATGTCGTGGAACCGTGGAATAACCTACCTGAGGCGATTGTTATGTCCCAGTCTGTGTATACATTCAAACATCGGCTTGACATACATATGTTACAGCACCACGAAGACTATGTGACTACTTAACCTTAACAATATCAGTGTACCACGTAAATCTGCCTGCCTTCACTTGACTGTCACTTCTTTAATTTGCTTCTTATTCTTGCTAATTTTATGTAAAAATTGGGATTTCAATGGCGTAAGCCTATTTTTCTCAAATACACTGAACTAAACTGAACTGAGCTCTTCCGTCTGGCCTTGCAATATATCGTGAAAAAACCGTGGCTCATTATTTGAAAAAATGTTCGGCCAATGTAGAGTGCTTGTAACATTCTTTAATAACTCCTTGCTACCATGAGCGATTTCAAGATAGTTAAAATTGATCTCTGGCTTTACAGAGATGGAGACTGGAAGACAACAATAAATTATTGCGGAGTCTCTTTTAAAAAGATTCCGGTAGATATTTATAACCAAATGGTGGACGCCTTCAGTAAAAATTAAACCTTAAATATTTTCGTTGCTAGTTACTGAGTTGACTAATTGGAACATTTTTTAAGAGCTAATAGTGCCAAACAATTTTTGAAATTTATGCTGAAAAGAACATGCTCGGTAGTCACTTTGTGGCAAATTAAAATTTCCTACGATTATTTGACATCAACTGGACTCTCCACAACTTTTTAAAGAGCCTAAAGAACTGGCTTTCATTAAGCGAATAAAAGGAGGATGGCAGACACAGTCAATAAATGCTTTTTATTGTGCGGGAGGATGACTAAAACGGAGTGAATATTTCCAGAACGCTAAGAAATTCTCAGAGGATAAGAGAATGTAGAAGAGGAGATCAAATATAAAGAAAACGTACACCACCGTGCACCTTCAGTGCATCCTCCGATTTGACAAATTAAACGCGAAAAATGTCTTCCCAGCATTTAAAGAAAGCGCCGAATGTCAGGCTGGAATCGGGATTATAATTAAAGCCAGTCATACCTGCAGCAACTGCGTCCACTAAAGTAGAATTTGTCCCAGAGCATTCGTTATCAGAAAAAGGCACACTGAACGTTCGCATGGTGGGCTCCATCATCTTCAACTGAGCTGCCTTGGCCTGCCCTAGTTTTTCTTGTTCAGTTCAGTTCAGTGTATTTGAGGAAAATAGGCTTACGTCATCCATTCAAACTAAGTGTGCCCCAAGTAAGATTGGATGTGAGGAAGTATTTTTTCACCAACCGTGTCGATGGAACCGTGGAATAACCTACCTGAGGCGATTGTTATGTCCCCAGTCTGTGTATACATTCAAACATCGGCTTGACATACATATGTTACAGTACCACGAAGACTATGTGACTACTTAACCTTAACAATATCAGTGTACCACGTAAACCTGCCTGCATTCACTTGACTGTTACTTTTTTAATTTGCTTCTTATTCTTGCTACTTTTATGTAACAAATAGGGATTTCAAAGGCGTAAGCCTATTTTCCTCAAATACACTGAAATGAACTGAACTGAAATCCCTATTTGTTACATAAAAGTAGCAAGAATAAGAAGCAAATTAATGAAGTAACAGTCAAGGAATCAGACAGTTTACGGTACACTGATATTGTTAAGGTTAAGTATCACATAGTCTTCGTGGTACTGTAACATATGTATGCAAGCCGATGTTTGAATGTATACACAGACTGACATACCAACTCCCATAGTATTCCACGTACAGTTGGTGAAAAATACTTCCCTTACATCAATCTTACTTGGGGCAATTACAGTTTGAATGGATGACCTCTGAGATTTTTCGTAGTGGCAAGTTGGAAAAAAGTCATCAAATAGGGAGGGCGCAATCCATGCCACGCACGATACGGAAGGTTTGTATCAAGTCTCCGCGCAACTGCCTATAACTCAGAGGATAGAGCTTTAGGTTATTTAGACGAATCTCTTATGGCAGTTCAGCTTGACCTCTTACTAATTTTGTGGCTCGCCGCTGCACCCTTTCGAGCATGTTGTAGTCCTGTTGGGTCCACGGTCACCATGCTTGGATCGCATATTCAAGATGTGGCCTTACAAACGTACCAAAGACTTTAGAAAAGCAGTCTTCATCGAAAACTTTAAATGCCCGCTTGATAGCGTACAGTATTGAATTGACAACTTTAGCTGCCTTGGAACATTGCATAGAAGGCTTCAGGTTGTCTTTCATTCAAACTCCAAGATCCTTCTGTGTGTGTGCTTCTCGGAATGGCAAACCGTTCAAATAGTAGAGTCGCATATCAGTGACCTGATTTCGATTTCCCAGACGTAGCAGGGTGCATTTGTTTGAGTTGAAGGACAAGAGCCATTTGCGGGACCACTCGTCCAATCGACGAAGAATTTCTTGGAACTCGTGTGCATCAGCAGCATTGTGGATAACTTTCCAGATTTTTATATCGTCCGCAAAATAGCAAATTTACAGTCCGATTCCTGTACACAATCATTAATGAACAAGAGAAATAGGATCGGTCCGAGCACTGAACCTTGTGGGACTCCACTATTGATGACTGTGCGCTTTGATCGCGATCCGATGACACAGACCACTTGTGAATGACCGACGAGAAAATTCTTGATCCACGTAAGAAGTTTGCTGCCAATACCGAACATTCTCAACTTGTGAAGGAGACGCTGGTGTGAAACACTATTGAAGGCCTACTGGAAATCAATGTAGGCCACATGCACAGTGTCTTTTGCATCGAGTGCTTTTGTCCAGCTTTGCATCGTATAAAGTTAGTTCGTAACACACGATCTTTCCCTACGAAAGCCGTATTGTGCAGTCGATAAGAGGTTACGGGTTTCTAAATAAATCATCAATTACTTTTTGACAACCTTCTCCATAACCTTACAACAGATTGAGGTCAGACTGACAGGCCTGTAATTTGTAGCAAATGCACGACTACCACTTTTGTGAAGCGGTGCGATGTGGGCTGTTTTCCAGTCGGTAGGAAGAATTCCCGTATCGAACGATTTCTGGCACACGCGGTTTGGCCAGCTCTCGAGCAAGTTCGAGGAGTAGCTTTGCTTGAATCTCGTCGGGTCCAGGGGATTTGCATGCCTGCAGACTTTTTAGTTCTTCAAAGACCGCCGCTTCTTGAAAGAGCATATCCTGAATAAGTGGCACTCCTGTAGTCTCGTAACTTGATGGAATAAAAACAGCTTCTCTAGTGAAAACCGACTGAAAGATCTGGGAAAAGTGTTCAGCTTTGTTTTTATTTTTTGATATCTCGAAACCGTCATCGTTTCTCATAACAGGAATCGGGTTCCTGTTACGTGTGGTTTTTCTTAAATAGCGGTAGAGTAATTTGGGATTGTGAACTGCTCTCTGGAGCAAATCCCTCTCGTTATCCCGTCGGCTTTGGAAGATCAAGCTTTTAACCTTTGTTCCTTTGGGTTTGTGTGCTTGCAAGGCTAAATTTTCATTGGATCGGCAAAAATTTCTGCCAAAGCCTTCCTTTCCTGTTAATCTCTTTTTTAGATCCCTTTGTTTACCACTGTGGTCTGTTAGATATCCTAAAATTGTGATGGCGGACAATGGCATTTTTATTAGATTCAACAAATACTCCTTAAATAATTTCCAGTCCTTAGTGACATTCCCGGAGAAGAGAAGATCCCAGTCTATTCGTGATGCCTCAGCTCTCATCTTGCAAAAGTCTCCTCGCCATAGATTGGGCCTGGTTTTATTTATTGCAGATGGCACAGAATATAAACCATACTCCCATGAAAGTACTGCATGATCACTTCGACCAAGTGGAGGTAGGCAGTGTACCTCGTCTATACTGTCAGGATCTTTAGTGAAGACGAGATCTAAACAACTAGCCTGTTGTCCTCCACGTGCTCTCGTTGGAACAAATACATGTTGGGTGAAAAGAGCTTCAAGTGTTGTCTTTAGCAGACGATGATCAAAGGAAAACTTTGAGCTCTGTGCCTGCAGATCGTTCCATCGAATGCTGGGTGAATTGAAGTCACCCATGTATAATAGATAATAATTCGTCCGCTAAAATAGACAGTGTATGTTCTTCGCCGCTAATTGGATATGATTTTGCCGCAAGCCTGGATAACCACACGCGTAACAACGTCTCGATAGATGCCCAAATGAGAACTTAACAGAAGGGGGGGGAGACGAGCAGTGTATTGCCGTATGCTAACAGCGTATTTAAAGTGAACAAAGAATGAAGAGGTATGTCCCAGGTTTGAATGAAATAGAACTAATCAGAAAGGTCTTTATGTGGTTAGCATGCAGGCTGAACTGATGATTCATCTTTGTCGTTAGGTTGACCTCCAGTCCTGGTGTGAGCTTGCGGGACCTCAGCAGATACAAGGCCTGTGGGCGGTGCGGTCGGGCGGTATGACAGAGAGTCAGTAAGGACAGCTCTCCCTAACTGTACGCGAGATACCTCCTCTATACCGTCAGGATCTTTGCTGAAAACGAGGTCTATGCTAATAGCTTGTTGCCATTCGCGCGCTCTAGTTGAAACGAGAAGCGATTAAAGTGTTGTCTTTAGAAAACGGTGGTTCATGTCACACTTTGAGCACTTAGCATGCAAATCACTCCATCGAATGCCGGATGCATTGAACTCACCCATGAGAACCATATCACGTTGACGTTCTATCTCCTTTATGATTTCCAGCAAACAAGTATCTGTGTCAGGGTCCTTTCTAGATGGTCGGTAGAAGGTCACTGCCTCAAGGGACTGGAATCATTACGTCGTTATAATCAGCCAATAGCGTCCATATCGTCAGAAATGTTTTTGTTCCTGTAACACAGTTGCTCTAGACATACATGTTAACTCCACCACTCTGACGGTTCATGATGTCTCTGCAGACGGATACCTGGAGACCGACGACTAGGCTGAAGCATCCCTTCTTTCCAATTTCTTTTACTCCGCCTTGACCGGAAAGCCTAGTTATTTTGCTGCTGTTCCCCCATTCCTCAACCAATGTCACCTCATCCCCTTCCTTCCCTCCATCCTCCAAAATAGAGGAAAAAGACTTTTCAACAATCAAAATAAGAGCCAAATTTCTCAACTGAAGCCTGCCAAATTGTCTGCGCCGGATAGAATTCCAGCACTGGCACATCAAGTGCTTGCTTACCAACTGTGTAAACGACTTTCCATCATATTCTAGAAGTCAATTGAAGAAGCCGAACCCCAAGAAATTGACTCCGAACTCCCACTAATTGACTACGAAAATTACCGTCCTTCGGTTTGACTTGCGTCGCGTGGATAAAATGGAGTGTATTCTGTAAAGGCAGTTAATTAGATATCTAGGAAAACAAACTCTTATGCGAGGTCACACGCGGTCTTCGTCCCAGACGCTCTTGTCTCACGAGCATTCTTTAATACCACGAGAAAGGGACAACGGCCACAGATAAGGGTTATCCAGTAGATGTCATATTTTTTTTATTTTAAGAAGGCCTTTGATAGCGTACCACACATGTTCCTTCTAAAGAGGTTTGATGACAAAAAATTGGACAAAGCAAGATTTTTACAACGTGACTACTTGAAGCCAGCTTGGGAAAATATTTCTGGCATAACTTTTCTTTCACTCTGTTTTTCATTGAACCGAGACTGCTTAAGTGAAGTTGTGCTATGCTTCGTCTCCAAAACGTTTTAAAAGTTAACAACTTCTATTAGCTGTAAATATGCATCGGCTAGTTTAAATAAATAGGATCGTCAAGGACTTTAAATGAAACCCTTCAGATATACCATAAAAAATACTAAGGATCCTATTAGTGCTAGTTCACCATCACTGGTGTTCTTCGTGAGCCAGGTTTCCGTTATTGTTCTAACATCTAGAGACAGACCGTCTACCTGTATTCTCAGTTCACCGAGCTTACAAAACAGGCTTTGGGCGTTGGTACACAATAATTTCAGTTAGCAACATTAGTCCTAGTTTTATTTAGTTTTCTCGGGGTTCGCCAATACTACGGTTCCGCTGCCGTCATGCCCCCTAAGTGGTTACAGAGCAACACAACTCGTCACTTGAAAAAAGCCAAGTTGATCTCTCCAGCTGTGAGTCCTCTCTGCAGTTCCATCACGAATTTGCGGAATTTCAGAAATTCCACCGGAGAGTATTTTGAGAGAAAACCTAATCATGATGGTTTGGATAGTCGGTTTTTATTGGAGAGACGCAAATTAGTGTCTTTTCGCTGTCCTACCGGGCTATAACACCTGGATTTCATATCCACACAGAAACTGGCAAAAAACAGTACAATATTAAATGAACCTGACTTAAATGATAACCTATGTGCTTAAATTTGCTTGGTTTATTCTGAAATTAGACCGTTGGCTGGCTCGACTACTGCAAATCATTTAACAACGGAAACGACACCCACGATTACGAGCTTACCTCCGTCAATGTTTCATTTCGAGCCCTTACATTATACATAGGTGAGAAGTACGTATTTTTCTGGCAAATCAAGCACAGCTGTTGTGTCAGTCAGTTAGATCTGTACGACAGGAGGTTAGAATAACCCAATATGGGTAGCGGTATTTTTAAGCGTCCATGCGGATGAACATTGACCTTGATCTTTCTGAGGCTGAATCTGTAAGCCTGATTGTCTTTTGACGACAGTAAAACCTTTAAATGTAGATCGAGGCAGATGATGTTGTAATAAAGTACTCGTAAGTTTTTATATTTTTTTGTAACTCTGTTTCACAACCTTTTCCCATTATTTGTCTCCCTGTTAACATTGCGTTTGTATATTACTATCTCCTTACATTTTTTGTTAGTCTGTGACTAATTCAGCAGTTAACCGGTGTGCCAACGCTCTTTTAACTCAGCCCGTTCTCACGAACGGTGCCAGAGTCTTGCGAATGGCGGCCGAATGTGTTGGTAAGCTGTGAGGAGTATCTTGGATGTCAACTGTAACAGATCGCTTTATCTGCGAGTTTCCTACAGCATTTGCATGAGCAGCTGCATATACTTACTGCGCGTTTTGGCTGATCTTACACTTGTTACCTTCAAATTCGTAATAACTCTAAAGTTTGACTTGTCAGACTGTTGACCGCGTGAAATGTCGTTTTTTCCCCTCCGCCCCCGTAAACTTAGCTGTCAGAATTATTAATTTTTAACGGTCCCTTTTGCTAATTTTTGTAGTGACCAGAACACTGTTTGAAAAAGTCTAGCTTTATTTGACGTCTACCGTCTGTCCCGAGAATACCAGCCTAATTCATATCGTACCGGGGTTTACAAGGCGTTCCTTTTAATTCTTGCAACTATTCGGGAATATTCAGTTCCTTCCATGACTTGGTTTAGCAAATTGTCGAGTCAAATAAATCAGAAAGGGGCGCGGTTGACAGATCATACCTCACGCCCATCATGCATGGTCAATAACATGGAATGTACTCTTGTTCTGAGACAGTAGGCTTGAACCAAGCGAAGTAATTTCGATGGTATTTTGCCATTCCGCTAAACTGACCACTGCGTACCCGGTAGAAAAACAATTATAGAGGTAGGGTTAACAAAACCAAAGACAGGAGGTTGTTGTTAGCAGTGGTAATACTCAAGAACCCAGCGGAGCGAAGTGTCGATCGAAAGCACCTCTCACGGACAAAAGGCTCTGGTTCTTTCTCCGCTCGTTGCTAAGGCGGGAGACGTACGCAAAACTTGAATAGCAATGTTAAAGGGGGCTTGCACCGCAGCAACTACCGCACAGCAGTCTGTTCGCCGTCTTGGGAACTGACGCAACTGCAGCGTCATGCCAGTCTTTGGGGACGACTTGAAGTTTAAAATTAGGTCCAGGAAGCTGTGTAGCCGACTGACTTAATTTTAAGACAGTCACCCATCGGTTTCTTTACTGTTATTCAATCCCGCAATCGTATCTATGCTCTCCTAGACAACTAATGGTATACAGTCGCAGTTGTAGTCCTGCACCGTACCTTTTTAGAAGCTTGAGCTCCAGCTGAAGAGGGTGAATCTGCTCGACTTCAAATGCCTCCTCATAACTCAGAGACAGCATCAAATACGGGTAGTTCACACTCAAGGAGTTGCGGTATTTATAGGATGCAGTCGCTATGCTGCCACATTCCAATCGCCAATTCACCGGCTCCGCCTTCATCAAGAATGGTTGTCCTTTGATACGACAATTGTTTGATGGTCTTCATTCGAGTCGTTAATTGCCCAGTTTTCATCACCCATGCTGCATGTTGGCGTGAAAATTGCTCGGCCATCTGGCTCACCGACACTGACGTTAGAAACGGTGTTCGCCTGCGCGCCCCCGAGTAGATAATTACTGACCAACCTGAATCTCAGTGCGGAATATGGAGTGGGAGGTCATTGCACTCTTAATACAGAGGAGAGGGAGGCGTTAACCATGATTGAAGCAGCTCATGCATTTGTCATCCCTTTTGCGAGAATTTCGGCCTAGTAGAATTGGAATGCGTGGTCGGGTCTCAATGAATTAACCGCGATTTTGACAGTTGGCGTCATTTCTACATAGAAGTGCCGCGTTCAGCCATGCGCGTTTGGAGCAATCTTCCAGTTTTTCCGACGTAGTTGCTCGTCAGCGCAAGTACATCACATCTGATAAACGACTATACTTTTTGCTGTCAGCGGGCCTTTTGTCCCATTATCTGACGCTAAAAAGCCGCCTCCAATCTGTGTGTGACTACAACTTAAGGCTGGCGAGAGGAAGTGACTAACGGCACCTCGAGTAGTCTCCTGGAAGTACGCAGCGCTTTGCCACAATTTTCGGTCGTTGGTGATTTAGCCTGGTCTCTTTTTACATATGCATCGGTAGCCGTTTTTCCTTAAAACTGTCCACCGTATTGTACTTTTGACAACTTGCCGAATTGTTGAAGGTAAAGTATTGAATCAATCGGAAACGTGTCTTTGTAAATGACAGTGAACTTTTGAATTACCCCACACCGCATACCTTTCACTTACCTGCAACTTCTATTTTTCTCTTGTAAAATGAAATCTTTTCGAATGACAAAAATTCTTATCTCTGCACCGTTCGCGGCTTGATCCAGACGTCTCGCTCTTATGAGGCCCGACCATATATGAACTGAACGCCGCCGTGGCGTAAAATACAAATCCTTTAGAGCAAAGGTTACAACCCAACGTCTCTTGCGCAACTCGGTACTCTGCACTGGCTGCGATTCGCTGACCCACTTTCAGCGGTCCTCTACATTACTCGCCACGGATTGTACAAAATTTCCCAGTGCACGACGATTCCTGCGCGCAGCAACTCTGGATGAAGTTCAACCCATTCTCTTCTCCAGCAACGGAGACTGAATACTGCTCACGCCACTTTCAAGGCCTTGTCGAAACCGTGTCGGATTAGCCAGCTCTGCACCCTAGGCTTCCGACGCAGGTGCGTAGGCGTATACCTGGCGCGGACCAGCGTGTAGCATAACTGATGATCGTGAGAGCGGACGACCTGGAGACCGCGACAATTCCACTCTCAGGTCGTCTGTCCTCTTTGTTTCCGCCCGACAGATCCCTTGCGATACGCCGTAACGACTGAAACGTGGACTCGCGCCTTCATTTGAGACGTTTAAATTCAGTTTACTATCACTCGGAAATATGGTCAGTGCAGCGGTAGTCACCACGCCTGGTTCCTCTTCGCCAGGTCTCTCTCACGCAGTCAGCCCAGCGTCATGTAACCGCAGAGAAGGGCCGACCAGCATCGGATGCATGGCACAATACGGATCTTCGTGGCATGATGGAGATGTCTCTGTCGGGCCTACAGGCACTTTATGGGGACGGGAAAACCCGACGAGCAGTGTGCGACTGCGGAGTGCGTCATCTTTACTCTGGCTGTCCATTTAGTTAGCCGCCTCGCCCTGAGGTATCGGAAAATATCTTCTTTAAGCTGACGACCACATTAACCGTGAGGTGCCTTCTGGTCAGGGATGCGCAGCCTGCGAACAATACCCGATCTTCCAAGCGGATACTGCAACGAGGTAGTGGATCTCAATCCACCTCGGTGACGTGCTAACAGCCTGGTAAATCATCAAACCCTTGAGGCTAGCAGCAATATCGCCTGCGTAGTCTAGGGTCAGTCAGGGCGGCGCTCCAGGTGCAAACCTCCACACTGCCAAAACCGTTTAGGGTGCTTCCTGAGGTAATCCCAGTCAACGGTGGCACGAACAGAAACGTGCCACGTGGATGCAACCCTGCTACCGAACGCCAGATTGATACCGGAACGGTGCGGGAGAGATTTTATGGCCGAGAACTCCGCGTAGTAGTCATGTAGCCATCACTGTCGCAAAGGTTTTGGTGGCCGGTACACCATCTCATTCCTCGGTGCGAGTTCGCTACAGGGACTCCTAATCGACGCTATCAAACGCAGCAGCAAAGTTAGTATGTCGCTGCAGTAAAGCAATGGCGGAATTCAAAATTGCGCCTCAGTGTGAATATTGGGTCCTTCGCATCCATGCCCAGCTCGGAATCCGGCTTGAAAGTTGACCTCTTTCCCAAAAGTGGCATCATAGACTGGAATCGTCTGAGAAGGAAAATAGCGCAGCTGACCTTCACAGCAACGGTAGTTCTTTATGACTTTTATCTTTTTCTCCCTTCCTTTCGAGGTCCAGCATTAGGATGCCTGGAACAGTCATTGGGAACTACTATATCTCCACGCTTTGTTCCTGAGGTGACAGTCCGATACAAGACTTGTGGTGACTTCCAGCGCGGAATAGCCTCCTCTCCGCGCGCCTTTTGCATCGCTGCTTTCGGCAAACTTCTTCCTCTGCAGAAAGGGACGCTTTACGACACTCTTTGAGTAAGGCGGAGAGAACGAAAGCGTTCGCAGAGGAAAGCGGGACTGTGGATTGGTTGCTCATCGTGCGCCTCAAATCCAACAAGGTTTTTAGCCATGCTGGGAAAGTTCCCATCTTCAGAAAGTCTAAAACATACGATCTGACTGCTGCTCGAGGCGCTCGGTGCAGGGTGATCCTCGAAATTTGCGTAGACCTATTTTCGATCCTTAGCACTCATTCTTACGCCAGGCCAGCCACCGCTGATAGCATCCCATCCTCTGTTGGCTTTAATATGATTGCAGGCAACCAGATGGAGGGAGGTCGCAGCAGAGCGCTTTCAAAATGGGTTAATTGTTTGTATGCACGACAGCTCGGAAGCGCTGCCAGCCAGGTAGGATAATCCTGGGTCCCTCTCCATGAAACCAGGGCCAGACTGGGCGTATGGCGCCTCCAGCGATCTCTCTACGGCCCGTCTGTCTTCCTGGATGAATACTACGAACTCTCTTCGTTTAATAGACATCCGAAGTCGCGTTGGCACCAGCAGCACGCGTGGTATGCTCCTCCTTGATTCCACCGCGTCCTTGGCAGACCTTCACCAATTTTCTGACTCTCTGTCGTTCCTCACCAAATTGCGAACATGGTAGGCAGGAAGCAGTTCACAAGACCTGGTGGCATTACCACACTGCTGCGTTGCCCGTATCACTGTTCGGACTCAAGATCGGTGGTGATCAACTCGATGGCATCTCTCCCGCTGCTGACCTCAGAACGGACGAAGTTTCAAAAGCGGTGGGAGCCATATTTTCTGCACCGCCCTCAGATGAACTCGGTTTTACTTCCTGTGAAACCGTTAGCGTCTTTAGTGAGCGATATACTAGTACAACCGTCAGCATCGGCCATCTACAGCTAGCGTAGGTCTTTAAAGACTTTTGCGCTTCACCAATCCCTGGCCAGTGGAGGAGGCGCCCGGCTATTCACCGATTTGATTTTGCAAATTTTCCTCGTACAGAGGTAGGCCCGTGAAGTGCATAATCGGACGCGATCTGGGCTCAGATAAAGCTGCAGCACTATTCCTCGACTGAAACTCTACTTCTGGTAGGACTTGGATTTAGATCTTTGGTTCGTAAAAACGTAACCATACCTTAGACCGTGTTTTTGAAGCAATACGTAACCTGAACGAAGCAATACCAA